>JAODFY010099842.1:0-11650 GCA_027580055.1 Paracaudina chilensis | reverse complement strand
TATACTATACCTGTGTGGCTAGTAGTGTTGTAGCAGGATGCTATCTGAGTGGGGACTTCAATAAACAGTATACTATATCTGTGTGGCTAGTAGTGTTGTAGCAGGATGCTATCTGAGTGGGGACTTCAATAAACAGTATACTATACCTGTGTGGCTAGTAGTGTTGTAGCAGGATGAAAAGCTGCCTTAGTGGGGACCGAGTGTTTTTTCTGAGCACCACTATCAGCAAGAGGACCTGAAAATTAGGAAAAATATATGCTAATAATAATGCAAAAGGGAATTTAATGAGCCTTTATTTGAAGTAATTGTGAGAAGGAATCAGAGCTGTATTCAAGCTCTATTTTGCTATTGACAAATATAATTAAGATACATCTATATTCACCAGATCTGTGTGTTATTAAGAGTATTAAGTGTGTCTCTGCTGACAATACCCATTTTGGAGCCCTCTTTTGGCCGATTTTTCATTAAACAGAAAATTTGGGGATATGAAATCCTTGTAGGATAATTATTCATGCAGAATAAGGGAATGATGTCAGAACATTTGTCTCAAATGACCCATTTTATTCACGAGGTACATGAATGACCCAGTTTACTGAAATAGGTACAGGAATGACCCACTTTACTCAAAGAAACTACATGAATGACCCACTTTACTTAAAGAGGTATATGAATGACCCATTTTAATCAAAGAGGTACATGAATGACTCACTTTACTCAAAGAAGTACATGAATGACTCACTTTACTCAAAGAGGTATATGAATGACCCATTTTAATCAAAGAGGTATATGAATGACCCACTTTACTCAAAGAGGTACATGAATGACCCACTTTACTCAAGAGGTACATGAATGAAAAACCCAGAGGTTTTGTGATTCCATGCTTCCTCATTGTTGACTCAACTTGACACATGTTGAACTTCCATGACTTCTGACTTCTTTTAAAATCAATAGGTTTCATCTACTCAACATGGCTGACCCATGAACCAACCCGACTACATAAGTTCCTTTTGCTAAAGCAAGGAACCAAAAACTGCAAATAATAAACTATCCTGCATGTGTTGTAAATAATTAAAACACCCATTCACACAGTACTTACTACTCTATTCTGTTAGTGAAACTTCTTGGCAACATCACAAACAGAAAGTAAATAGCGAACGACTCTGAATATTGGAAGTAAAACGGTATGTTGTTGGGGCAAACTGGAAAATACTTTGGGGGCGAACTGGTAGCTACTTTGGAGAAAAACTAGTTTGGGTAAACTGGTTGGGGCAAAACAAATTTCTACATGGGGGGTATGTCTTGGAATCATAAAAAAAAAAATCCAAATTTTGATGACATTATGAAGGGCTGGTCGGTTAATATCATACGTGTACAAAGATGTCAGATGTCACTCACCTTGTTTGAAGCTATAATCTTCCTCCTGGCTGTCCATCTTTAGTATCAGTGAGAGCTGAGGTGGTACGCTGTTGCTAGATGAATTCACCAGCTCTAGCTCTTTGCCATCTTTGAAGGAACACCCGCCTGGAAAGGTAGACCAGACTTGGAGCATTCCCTATGAGGAGAAAAACAGTCATTATTAATTGGTTTAGAGCAAAGTCCAGACAACCATGAAACTCTCTGATAAATAAGAGCAGGAAAACACTCAATGGTTAAAAGTCCCATCACATTAGCCTGTTTGGATGGTGAGATGTTAGGGATCTCTAGCTACGATTGATAGCACAGAAACATGGCTGCTCTCCCAAACAACTCAAGCTATTTCCCAGCCTTAATCGGATCGAGAGTGAAGAGGAGTAGCAGGCAATTGGTGACGGGTTAATGCCATCAGGCCATTGTTGAGTCGTATTTTGCTACCAATGCCAGCGACGGGACATCGTCGGGCCACCACCCATCCGGTAGCAAGTCACTGGACAAATAACTGTGACATACATCCAATGAGTGGGATAGGAGCTAGATTCTTTGGGTAATTCATTGTTTTTAAACCTTTTAATTGTTGTTAACATCAGTATTTTTGAAATCAACTCAATCAATGAGGCAGCAGAACACTGAGATGGGGGGACTATAAGGCAGATTGTTCTGTATTATCCCATATAATGTTCACATGGAAGATGAAATTATAATCGGGACTATAGGAAATAAAGAGACATTCACCGATTCGTTGACGCTGGTGATTCTGTTCCCGTCCAAGCTCCACGAGAGATTAATGACCGGGTCGTTGAGGGCGCTATCATTTCGAATGTACCTCACCGGTTGCGGAGATTCCTGCATTAGACTGTAAGTAATGATGTCACCTGGATTAAAACAAAATCATTTGTATGAGTGAGATAGAAAGGTAGATTATTTTGAAATGTTTGGTTGGGGAAAAAAACTACAACAAGCAGCTGATGTGTTCATGTTGTCGTGACAGTATTTCTCCAGAACGGTGGTCAGTAAAAATTACAAATTTTTCTCTTTAAGGGGAAGTTGGTGATAAAACCAGAGCTATTATGTATTGGACAAGATATATACACCCATTAAAGCCCCATCCCCAAGTTATAGTCACTAAGTCGGGGAACAAGGATTAGTACAGTGACCTTGCCTGCCAGTTTGTGGTTTTGCCTACACATGTTCATGTAGGGGTGAAGTACTGTCCTGACTACCAAACATAAACAAACATTTAACTGGTACTACTTCCCAAATTCTAAACACACACTCTTCAGTGTTACATGCATGAGTGAATTTATGTACACATACTTTAATTGGCTTTGCAAGCAGTTCACACCTACCATAAGGACGAGATGGACACTGCCTAGATCTAATGGTTCAATCACTTCATATTTGAATTTAAATATTCAAATGAAATGCTTAGCAAAACCTTTTTGTACTGTCAGTAAAATATGGCCATCTTCAAATCAATTAAGTTGTTGCAAGCATTTCATTTTAAAATATTTGTGTTGGTTTTATTAAATTCAAAGCAAGTGATCAGTTGATCAGTGAATAGTGAACATCTATAGACCTGATTATCATGAACAGCATCTTTAGATGTATACAAGTCTGGCCCCAAAAGTTAATTTCCCCATGAAATTTGTGATTGGTCAAAGGCCTATACCTAACAGCAAATGAGCTGGCCAGTCTAGCAGATTTCTAGCATACTGAGGGTGAGAGTTGTTTGCCAACCCTATACCTAACAGCAAATGAGCTGACCAGTCTAGCACATTTCTAGCCTACTCAGGGTGAGAGTTGTTTACCAGCCCCATACCTAACAGCAAATGAGCTGACCAGTCTAGCAGATTTCTAGCATACCCGGGGTGAGAGTTGTTTGCCAACCCCATACCTAACAGCAAATGAGCTGACCAGTCCAGCAGATTTCTAACATACTCAGGGTGAGAGTTGTTAACCAGCCCCATACATAACAGTAAATGAGCTGACCAGTCTAGCAGATTTCTAACATACTCAGGGTGAGAGTTGTTTACCAACCCTATACCTAACAGCAAATGAGCTGACCAGTCTAGCAGATTTCTAGCATATTCGGGATGAGCACTGTTTGCCATTAACTTACCTGTTGTACAGATGATGATTAACATAATAGTCCTGTCCTTTATCCAGAAGCATTTCATTTTTCTTAATAATTGGGTTTTTCTCTTTCATTTGAGCACCAACAACTAAACATTTTCCCATCATATTAAAAACTTTGGCATACCCTTGACAATAGGTACGGCGATAAAAATGATAATTATAAAGTGCTATTTGGCAGCAGGTGGAATGATGTCATGTCAAATGTTGCCAGATGCCTAAATAATCCTGTCAAACGGAAGTAAAAAGCAGAACTGAAGGGAAAAAATGACAACTTGAGTACCTTTGATAGTTCCGACAGCCACTTGTTGCTGATTGGTCGAGACTGCGAGGGAAGCCACGCCATTCACTTTCTTGTTGAGATTCACTGTAGTGCATTCTATCGTAAATTGCTGTCAATGCAGAGGGAACAAGTTTCTGTTCAGAGAGTTTTTGGCTGGTAACAGGCAGTGAAGGATATTACGGTCGTCTGAGACCACCAAAAGTTTCACAGGATGACAAAGACATGTTTGCTGAGACTTTTAATTTAAAGTCTCGCTTAGATTGTTCTTTTTTCCACAACGATTAATTAAAGCTTACATGCAAACGAGTAGTTTTACACGGAACACAATTGGTGGTTCATTGTTTGGTTGATATTTCTTTGATAAATTGTATTTTCATGGCACAATCTTTTATCGTGGTTAGGGGTGTGTCCAACACTGTACACTGCTCATTAGGTACAATCACAATAATTGCACCAGTTTCAGCCACAAAGTATTTCTCTGAATGAGATGTTTTAATCATCCAGTCCATAGTTTGTCATGTAAAACAATGAATCTCTACACATTCTATCAATGTTAACACTCATTAATGAGAAACTAGAAACAGGCTTTAATTTAATGGTTGGCTTGTGTATTGCTTGATGTAAATTATCGGTTAAAAAGAGCATTCCAGAGGAAAATTAAACTTTCTGAAAATGGAAGAAAAACTTACACTCAACTGTGGAAGTCCCATTACAACAACATTTGTGGTTGTTGAGTTATTGAATTTTTAAATCACTTTGAATTTTAACTTGCGTGAAGCATCTGGCCACATGTCTGATGTCACCAACTCACTTGGTTTGGAAAAGTCTTTGTTATTTGTTTTATTTTTCGTACTAAATTGAAAGTTTGGAATAAGTTTGGAATATGTCCAGCAGTTGTTACTTGGATATTCTATTTCTATAGATAATTTATTTCAAGAAAAAAAATCAATTATGGAGAAAAAAAAACTTCTGGAGAAAATGTGCAACTGTGATGTCACAAATGTTGCCAGATTGTTAATGAAATTTAAAATGTGAATTGATTTCAAACATTCATATCTCAGCAACCAGAAATGCTATATCAGCAAGTTTCATGTTCCCGTGGACTGTGAATTGATTTCAAACATTCATATCTCAGCAACCAGAAATGTTATATCAGCAGGTTTCATGTTCCCCTGGACTATTCCCTAAATGTATATCATTTGAATAGACATACTTAAATAATTTCACATTTTGACCTTGGGTTACCTCAAATGACTTTTGACCCTTATTTTTTGTAAAACTTTTTTTTTTAAATGACCCATTACCCAATGATCATTGGGTCCAAGTTTCAAAGCCTGTACGCATATGATCACTCAGAACAAGCGTGGACATACGGATAGATACATAAAAGGAGGGAGCACGATCACTAAAGCTCACCCAGCTAGCTGGTATGAGCTAAGACATGATTTAAATAATCCTGATGGTAAACTTAAACCGTCAAGGAGTGGAAAACTAATTGAAATCAGGAAATCAGTTTTGGACCAGTTTTGAGAAGGGAAGGAATTTCCTCATGTAAAATTGGTCTATGATTTTATTAACTTTTATCATTAACTGGGCCTTTAAATATTTTTAAACAGATACTTACGGACCAGCACGCTGATTCCTTGTCACGATAAATGTTGAAAGCTGGGGATTTGTCCCTGCCAAAGTCGTTCCCCAATGGTCTGAGGGAGAGGAAGGTCAGTTTCTGCGCGTCCAGGTCCATCGTCATAACCTGCCTCTCCGGGTCGTCTGATTCTTCCGTCTGGAAGACCTGAGTCTGACACCAGACACCATGCCTGAAGAATGGAGATGATCAATATTATGGAGATGATTAATAATATTTTTTAAAAATCTTGCAGTTTTTCCTCCATTTATTCTGAATTCTTATATCTTTAGAAAATTGTATACATAAAAATATTGATACAATGTTTTTTTTTATCATATGGTTACAGTAATAAACATAGGTATAATTAAGATACAAACAATGGAAAGGTATTTCTTGAGAAAAACTCTGGACAATGTGCAAAGGCTTGATTGAAATCTAATGCATTCATCCATTTTTTCCTTACATTGGGATATTTTCGATGGTTGTATAATTCGATCTTAATAGCAAATTTAAATTTAAAGAAAAAATCTTTGATATTAGGAGTATTCTTCTTAAGTGGACACTCATAAATGTCATGCTTCATATGCAATATGAGAAACTTATAAACATGGTGATCATTCCCATAACAAAAGAAAATATTCTTCTTAGAGAAGAAAAACTCTAAAATAAAGGCAGAAACATGTTTAAAATTGTCTATTATTGGCCCAAATTGAGCCCACACCTCCAATTTTTGACCCCAAAAGACCTTGGATCTGCACCAAAAACAATATGGTTCCTGTACTCATTGTGAGAAACACACACAACAAGTTTAAACTTGATCGGACCAGGCAGTCTGGACTTATCGTGTTTACAAGCAAAATTTCACCAACTTTCACAAAATCACATTTTTTCTATGTTTTGACCCCAAAAGACCTTTGGGACTCTGTCTGCAAGTAATCAAAAAGAGAAAGCCCTAGCTATATCAGCTCTCTCACAGAAGTGCACTGTACTTAACGACACCCAATCTTTCATTTTTCCCGGGTGATATGGCTAGTAATTTTCTCATCTCCGTTATTTGGGCATCTCTGTAGATTATATTGAATAACTTTGTAATATTATGCAATATAAAGGTTTGCATTTCATTTATTGCCCATAAATTTTAGGGGCCATCGTAGGCTGCCTTTCGATTAATAAGTGAATTAAGGGTCAGCTGGGCAGATGTATTTATCAACCAGGGAGACAACTTGCGGGATGTTGATTGTCAGTCAATCTCTTCGATCGAAAGGACAAGGATTTTCATTTTTGTCACTTGAAAATCTAGGAAATTTTTACTCAAACTGGTATTAAAACACCAAGATATAATTTCCTATTACCATGTTGCAGTTGTTTGGTTTAGGCTAGATTACAAAAGAATAGTCCTAAGGTTATTCTCAATCTTAAAAAAAAAAAAATTTGCCCCTACTACAAAATGGCTGCAAAAGTTATCATCAATATTGCAGTGACAACATGTCTGTGCAAGATATAATTTCCTATAACCATGTTAAAGTTGGCTGGTTCATATGGGCTAGATAAAAAAGAATAGTCCTAAGACTATTCTCCATGTGAAAATCCTACAAAATGACTGCAAGTTATCATCAATATTGTAGTTGAATCAATATACGTTGCAGTAAAAGCAATTCACTAATCACAGGTAAGTACCATTACTGTGCAAATTGGTATATATACTTAATCATATTTTTCCCTTCAAAAAATGGATGAAGATAACCCACCAAACCACACTCCCTAGCTCCCTTCAGGTTTTCCACAAATGATATGTTGCCAGAATTATTGCATTATCTTATGTTTCACTGGTGTGTTGGGAACACATGTGTAGCTATCTCAGTACACAAACGACAACAATGACTTTTACAAAGACACACTTCACACAATAAGGGCGGATTTGTGCAGGTTGGCAGGCAACCAAGTTTGGTTTAGGCTTGGAGAGATAATAGCAGATGTGAGAAATTGGCCAACAAGCCCACACAACACATATCCACTCGTCAAATATTCATTCCAACTCTGAAAGCTTGCAAGCGTCACATTTGTGATTCATGTTTCTAAGTGAAACATAAAGTAAAACATCATGAAGATGCCTGTGTAGTTTGTGTATTCAAATACCCTCAAACGCTTACAGTACTGCTGCATCATCACCACATGACCATATTCAATTGTGAGCATGCACAGATGAGCAAGCCCATAGTTGGGTCTAACTTGATATAAGCAAATAAATCAACAACCCCAAACCTGACAATATTTGCAGGCCAGGTAAAACCTGGATTTGCTGATTTTTATTTAAAGGTGCAAGTAGCAAAACCTACCAGAAAGTCTGATTTTCAATTGGCTCAGGTAAACAATTTTGAATGAACTATGAATGAACACATACCCTGTTGTAGTAACTTCAAATGCAACTATAAACACCTCAGTGAGAAAGTTTTGCTAACAATGCTCATTGAATTAAGAATCTGTGAGCTCTTGGTGTCACTAAAAACTCATGTGAATTCGCTACTTGCAACCCAACCTGACAATATTTGCAGGCCAGGTAAAACCTGGATTTGCTGATTTTTATTTAAAGGTGCAAGTAGCAAAATCTACCAAAAAGTCTGATTTTCAATTGGCTCAGGTAAACAATTTTGAATGAACTATGAATGAACACATCCCCTGTTGTAGTAACCCCAAATGAAACTATAAACACCTCAGTGCGAAAGTTTTGCTAACATTAAATTAAGAATCTGTGAGCTCTTGGTGTCACCAAAAACTCATGTGAATTTGCTACTTGCAACCCAACCTTTAAGTTCAGATTAATTATTTCTATCAGCCAATGAGAGCTTTCTAGTAACATAAACAATAAGAATACAAATTGTGTCATTTATTGCCTTTAAAAGTTATCAATGTCAGTTGAGCTTCTAAGGGATGAAACAACACAAATGCTGCCTATCTGCAATGCACCGAGGCACACATTTGAGTACTGCACAACTTTCATCACAACCCATATACTTGGCTAATTCACTTGAAGTGTATGTACCATGGTTTGGATCATAAAGTGGATGAACGACTGACTAATTTGAGATTGATGTGTCAATACAATATAGTATGAACCCATCACTTTTAAGGTGGGGTTGCACTGAGTACTATATAACCTTATTAATGACATGACAATAACCAGAGACAGTAACACCATCAGTAATGAAGAACATGAAATATATCGATGACTGTAGCAAGCAGCAAAAACAATCTGTTCTTCACAATTAACACAAAAAATATGCTTTGGTATCAATGAATGCACTATTTTATCAGTCCAAAAGCCTGATGGAAGAATGGGTGGTTATCCTACTGTGTGGTGTTTATGTGGGGGTAGGCCATCCTGAGGTATAGCTGGCAATGATATAAAGTGATGTTACCCACACCAACTCTACCAGCTATAATTAATGTATGTAAGCTCAACAAGGTATAGCTATAGCTGGCAATGATATAAAGTGATGTTACCCACACCAACTCTACCAGCTATAATTAATGTTATCCCTACCTGATTATGGAACTCTATTCCCATACTGAGTGTGTTGACAAGTATACTAGCCAGTATCCCTCGCATGAAGTATTTACTCTCAACGATCTCTCTGGTCTTCACTCTTAGCCAGTGGCACATCCCTAATGGTCTCCGTCCTATCTGATAAAAGAGAGAGAGGGTGCCCTTTAGGTGAAAGTCAATTAACTGGATCAACCAAGGAGACTAGTCCATACAACACAGAACAAGCTTGACTGGGTACATATCATGTGCCCAAGGGCCATTATTGAGATACAAAGATGGGAATAATTTCCTATCACATACACATTTGAGCGGGTGTTGACTTGGCCAAGTGTGGCGGCTGGCCAAATGCGCAGTGGGCTAGCTTGTGATTCAAGAATCAAAATATGGAATCCTGGCTAGGGCACTGCTTTTGTGTCCTTGTGGCAAGACAATCTCAATTGCCACTCCCTAACTAGATATATGAATGAGGGGGGAGGGGGGGGGGTTGGGGCTGGGAGCTACAGGGTGTAGGAGATTGTGTAAGTGCAGCCCCTGTCTAACATGTGTCTCCACCTATGATGGGCACTCAGTGTTCATCTAAACTAAAAAAGTGAGACAGACCACAAGTACACTTAACATAAACCAGAGCAACCTGTACTCCTCTTGTTTAAGTATTTAGAGGATAAAGGCAAAGGTGCCCAATCTGCTCTGCTTCCCCTGTGAAGATGCCATCGACAGGCAACATTGTTATCATCATTAAAGGTGCTTGCAGGTTTGGTTTTGGACTAAAATCTGTCAGAAAGTCATTATGAAGTCTCCATTCAAATTGTTCTTCATAAAGAGTTTCTACACTGGATTGAGGACATATAAGCTGATATTAACATAAAAACTGTTCAGGGTATGTTTGTGAATGTTTATGTGATCTGGCTGGGATCAGGTTCCAAAATAATAACAACGGGTGATATTGTGCAGTCAACCGTTATTCTTTAAAGCAGTTCATGGATTTATTGTTCGAGGCTCGGCAATCATAAATCATACATAAGCCTTCAATGTTCACCGCGGCACATGGTCTGAAAGGTTGAATTGCCGATCAACTTTTATTCTATTCAGAAATGAAACAATCTGGTGGTGACAGCTGATGATATTGTGCAGTCAATAAAGGCATTCCTGCATTTTTTGCAGCGATAATAAATCATGCACATGCTTAGACTACACATAGTATGTGATCTGAAAAATAATTGCTGATGGGGTTTCGGGCATGATTCACTTTAACACTACAGAACTCCAACAAATCTGAACTTCAAAGTCTCGTAATGTGGTCCTGATCAGATCTGTGATTACAAAAGGCAAAGAATGGTGGTGCATGGAAGTCTTGCTTCACTTCAACTTTAGAGGAGTTTACCAGGCCAAGAGGGGGGTGCATGGAAGCCTTGCTTCACTTCAACTTTAGAGGAGTTTCCCAGGCCAAGAAGGGTGGTGCATGTAAGTCTTGCATCACTTTAACCTAGAAGAATTTATCAGGCCAAGAAGGGAGATGTATACAACTTTTACTTCACTTTAACTTTAGAAGAGTTTCCCAGGCCAAAGTAGAGTGGTGTATGCAAATCCTGCTTTATGTTCAATTTTGTTTTGGTAAGGTTCTTTAGAGCTATATAAGTGGACACAACAGATGATGTGAATCACTGCTTGATACTTACTCTAAACCCTGCTTTATGCTCTACATCAGAGTCTGCTCCTGATGTTTCTTCATCTTCTTCCTCCCCTGAGCTGGAACTCTCATCTGATGCCTCCTCTTCACTCTTATTTCTTAGGCAACTTGGTCGATGGACAAGACATGGCGCATGGGTGGGGCAGGGAGCATGGATTGGACAAGGCGTATGTACAGGGCATGATGAGTGTGTGGAATGACCAGGAGGGGGCAGGAGGGGGTAAGGATTGGTCAGGGGTGGAGCTGACAACCTCTGTGCCAAAGGCTGATGTAATGGCACTAGAGTATCTGTAAAAGAAAAAAATATTAATATGATAGATGCTTTAATAGAATAAATAAAATTAAGAAATACACATACACAGTTTTGGTGAAAAATAAGACTTTTTGTTTTGTTTTGTTGTACTTTTATCTGAAATAAGTTCAACAAGAGCAAGTTGGCATGAAAAAAGATGTGATTTCAATTCATATGAATGCATACCCTGCACTTCTCAAAAACAATGTAATAATGTACCTGGTAATTTCAAGACCATTTTTGGACATAAAATATGAGATGGAGGGCAACACACAAATGTTATATTTTTTTAAGCATGTTTATTTGAATCCCACCTATATGTAAGGTTGCTTACATGATTCAATCCAAGCATTCATTTGCTTTGACTTATGAATTCACTTCCATAATATTGCTTACATACTTCAATCCAAGCATGTGCTATTACTGAGAACCACACTTCCAAGGCTTTCATGATTCAATCCAATCATTCATGTGGTCTAACACAGAACCTAACTTTCATAAATGTGGCTTACATGATTCAATCAAAGCATTCATACATGTGTTCTAAAACAGAACCCCATTTCATAAGGTTGCTTGCATAATTCAATCCAAGCATCCATGTGCTCTCAGAGAGCCTCATTTGCATAATGCTGCTTACATGATTCAATTCATGCATCCATGTGCTCTCA
>JAODFY010099732.1:0-11651 GCA_027580055.1 Paracaudina chilensis | reverse complement strand
AGTAAAGCTTGAAATAAATAATAATTTGTACCGTAAGAAGTATAAGTAGTCGAGATATTCCTTTAGTTTTCCACACTCAAGACTTGGTGTGATATGGCCCGGTATATGACAATGTTACGAGCATAATATTAATTGCTATCACCATCCCAGGGTATTTCCACGTAAAGAACGCAGATTGTGCCCTTATATGGAACGTCAATGCAACCACCTGTGTATCACGAAGCGTACACGTGCATGGTACGGAGGAATCAAATAAAATAATATATTTTTTTCATTTCGTTTGCATCGACATTGGCTTTGGCTTAAAATGACCCATGCATTAACATACACGATATGCAACCTACACTACAACGAAATGTACATCACATGCACTCAGGAATTTCCCCAATCTAGGTTTGTGTGACTTGAGCAAGTCCGAATTCCGACGACCAAAATCAACACATAATTTGCGCGGCTTTGCGTAGTTAGCGTTTGAGTGTATAGGCCTAACTTTAAGTATAGGCCTGCATTGTTTTGCCCGACGCTAATTGCGATCGCAAACAGCAATTTATTTATATAAAATATGGATTATCAAATCAGTAAAAAGAAGAATCAAATAATATTAGCATAACATAATTCATTGCATAGGTTATGTAGGCCCTATCTAACGTTAGGCGTAACCATAACATTAGGTCTAGGGCCTATAGGCTAGATAGACTTAGGCCTAACTTAATGTTAGGCCTAGCCTAGTCAATGTTTATAAATAGTCATGCATAGGCTTATATATCGACAGAGTATCGGTGTCGGCCGATATTACTAGGACTAATGTTAGGCCCAATTGGCAAGTTGCCAGGCTGACTGAACCCTGGATCGTGTGGGAGTGGTTTAATACTTTGCTTTCATTGGACAATTTTTTCTCAATACACGTGGTTGTTCCCGCACGCAGATCGAGATGTAGATCTGGCGGTTTGGGGGAACATGTTTGTTTGGCGTATAAAAACCGCCATTTAAAACATCTTGAACACAGTTTTATGGGCGAGGATCGAGTGTATTTTTCACAGTGAATTTTTTTTATGTATTTAAAGTTAGTGAGTAGGTTTCAGAATTTGACGATGCTTGACATGATGGGGTGTCTGGACGAGGTCGGGTGACCCTTTTTGTGAGCTCGTAGTTAAAAACAATGCCCAGCCTCCCCACGGCATTTACGTGGGGGGGGGGGGCGGTGTAGGTTGATGTGTCCCAATATAGGGATGGGTAACATGTCCCCACAAATATGAGGATTCCTCAATTGACCACTATTTTGTTTGATGAATGTATGATCATGTTCCTCCACATCCCTATAGGGAATATTTAATTGGCCGGCGATCAGGCAGGGGTTGGGAGAAGACAGAGACATGCCCCCCATCCCATATTCATCCATGAAGAATATAAATCGGACAAGAGTAATAATATAAAGGTGCCAAATTTGTAATTAATTTAAAATATGGGAAATAAAACAAACTGCATCAATGGTATATGATTAAAGCCATAAGTTTTCCGTGATATGGAAAAAATTCACAGAAAAACAAGTTGTTCACTGAAAATGAAAAAAATCTTCAAAGGATGAAAAAATTAGCACAAATTACCAAAATTATATATAACAGAAAAATAGACTCTCACCTCCGCTAATTTCATATGATTACAGTCCAGATAATAGTCCTGTAAAACACACACAAATCATTCCGACTCGAACATCGCATATAAAAAACGATCATTATTTCGTTTTACAAAACGGAATTTCCATTTTAAAAAACGGGAAATTCTATTTTTGTTAGAAAACGGAAAAAATGAGAAAGCAGAGAAAAACGGAAAATGACAAACGGATTTGGGGTTTTACAAAACGGGAAACTTATGGCTTTATATATAATATGCATCTAAATATAAGTGTCAGTATTTATTAGGATGAAAATTATGAACATTACACTATTTTCTTGTGTAGCATCTGTTCCAAATCTGTTTACAAAATACAAGTAGTTTGTAGCCTATTGTCTGCTCACAAAAGACTGCCGACCAGTGGGTAATTGCGGGTCTATTCATAGCGTAGTAGACCTTTTGTGTACTCTGAACTTGAACACAATAGACCATCGATGTACAGGTTAAACTTCGGATGGGGTCGGATTTTTGTGCTTATGCCGCAGTTATAAAAAACAACACGGTTTAGCGCAAATGACGCACGTCGCGAGACAACAACTTGGAATTCTTTCGACCGACGCAAGTTGCGTTGTGAACACTATTGTAACGCAGTTGACTAACCTGCGTTGTATGAAAAATTTATGTTAGGTGCGTTGGGGTTGTTTTAGTGTACATATTTTTTTTTAACGCAGCAGACCTAACGCACAACGCAGTTGACGTTCACTTTATTCCAAGCTGTACTGTAGGTTTAATTTCTAGCCAGCATTTTTCTTATCTCTCCACAGATCAAGAGAGTGACGCCCTGGGCCTAGGGACGAGCCCCTTAGCCTCCCTGACGAGCACCACAGCATCGCTGGCCCCGCCCCCTACACAGACCCCCGCACCAGTCAACATGACTCAGGATGAGAAGAGGGTGGAAGCTCATCGTATTGTACGGCTGTTGTGTGAATCGCCTGCCTTATCTGAGCATATAGTGGAACTACTTACTGCTAAGTAAGTGTTGGCTGCTATATATGTGATGACTATCATGACCATATAATGGAATCACTCATGAGAATATAACAAATAGCTTATATATGGCCATATATAGCTATATATGTGATGACTATCATCACCATATAATAGAATCACTCATGAGAATATAACAAAAAACTTATATATAGCTATATATAGCTTATATATAGCATATATGTAGCTTTTATATGACCATATATTGCTTATATATAACTATATAGGTGATAAGTATCATGACCATATAATAGAAACACTCATGAGCATATAACAAAAGGCTTATATATATCTTATATTTGACCATATATTGTTGTATATGTGATGACTATCATGACCATATAATAGAAGCACTCATGAGCATATAACAAAAGGCTTATATATAGCTTATATATGACCATATATAGCTGTATAGGTGATAAGTATCATGACCATGTAATAGAAGCACTCTAACAATATAACAAAAAAAGGTAAAAGAAATGCTGATGTGTTTTGTCGATTAACCAGCCAAGCTACTTAGCCTAATATTCAAATTAGGAAAGCTTCCAGTAATTTTGCATAAAATTTTTTCCTCCCATATTGCAGGGACGCCCATGGTGACACCCCTTTTATGGCTGCAGTCTCTTCCCGGGCCTATGGCGTCGCTCTCACCATCTTCGACACGGCGGTCCAGATTGCTGCCAGACCGAAACCACCGACCCCCACCCAGCCCGAAGGATACCACGGTTTTGACAGCGACCTGTTCAGGAAGATGATTTTCCCGGTCGGGAGCCACCCGGATTCGTCGCCATTGTACGTACTCTGCTGCAACGACACCTGCAGCTTCACATGGACTGGAAAAGAGCACATTAATCAGGTAGGCTGGCCGAGCTCTTGACCGATGCTTAGTGTTCATAACATGTCTCATTGGTAACGAAGGTTAGTTTCAATCACGATTATTACTTTATCCTACCTGGACTATTCTGTTAATGATGAGTGTATTTATATTTCATGACAGGACATCTTTGAATGCCGGACCTGTGGGCTGGTCGGAACGCTTTGCTGCTGTACCGAGTGTGCAAGGGTCTGTCATAAGGGTCACGATTGCAAGTAAGTCATTTCACCATTTGAAGTGATGTGTGTATGATTCATTCTTCTATATGTTAATTTTAATTGAACATGAAACAATTGGCGGAAAATGTCTTTGTTCATCACTTTTCAGATTGAAGAAAACTTCACCTACGGCATATTGTGATTGCTGGGAGAAATGCGAGTGCAAGGCCTTGATCGCAGGCCAGGATTTCACCAGGAGAGAGTTACTGGATCGACTGATCAATGAAACTAACCTCATGAGCATTCCAAATAGCAGGCAAGTGAATGATGGAACAAGATAAAAGTAAAGCATAAATAGCCAGGATTGATATCTGGCCATGATTTCACCCAGAGAGAGAGAGTTAACTACTAGGTCAACTGATCAATGAAAACAGTCTCATGAGCATTCCAAATAGCAGGTATCTGATGGAACAAGATAAGTGTAAAGCATTGATAGCTGGCCACGAAAGATAGCTGGCCAGGATTGATTGCTGGGCAGGATTGATAGCTGGGCAGGATTGATAGCTGGCCAGGATTTCACCTGACTGATTAATGAAACCGACTTGAATGATTGATAATTGAACAAGATGATAATTGTAAAACATAAACTGGCCTAATCATTACCTATTAAATTAGCTCTCGTTACCTAGTAAATGGATCATATGGGTATTTTAATGAATTGAAGGTCATATCATTTTCAACTTTTCATTCCCATAATGCATTTTACTCTTATTTTCAGGGGAGAGCACATTCTGTTGTTTTTGGCACAGTCTGTCGCAAGACAAACTGTGGAGCAGCGTCAGTACAAGCAGTCAAGACAGAGGCTTTCACGAAAAACAGACTCCGGTAAGTGAGACCCTCGGGTCGGAATATCAACCACACAAACGAATACAAATCATTCCACAGTCACAATATTTTGAACATGCAAAAATGACAAACAAAAACTTTCGGCGCAAGTTGAAAGCAAGAAACATCACAATATTAACATCAGAGCCAATAACTAGTCTAAAACTAAAAATATAATGAAATGTATTTAAGCAGAATTGCCAGATTTTATCACAGCAATTAATTTCAACTTTCCTACATGTTAAGTGACCATTTTGTGATGCAAAAATCGGCTAGCCTACAATTTTTATGCACATTAGTTATATTTGTGTACCCAAATCCAATTTTGCTTCCCGTTGCAAACACTACTAAAAACCATGCATAAGCAAGTCCATTAATACACGCAAAGATTCATTGCGTACGACTGCCACTAAAAAAAAAATAAAGGTAAAAATTGCATCATGTAAATGAGGCTAAAGACACAAATAAGACAATCTGTTGTTTATGTTTCTTCTGTGATCGGTTTTGGTCCACTTTTGGATATATTAATCGATGCTTTATTTGAATATCATAACCATTACTGAGATGTCAGTAAATAGCTTCATGGGCCAAATCAATAAGTTTGAATGAACTGGTGAATAAACATTTGATCCCATCAAATCATCTCTTAGATTCAGACATGCCAGACCATAACCTGCTCCCTCCCCGGTTCTGCCGCCACGCTCTGGAGAGCATGCTCCAGGACTGGTACGCCATCAAGGCCATGATCATGAGTGGCTGTGAGAACCAGGAGAAGCCCGTCCCAACCCAGGGGGTCGGCGTAGTCCGTCAGCCCATGCCGGAGGAGCAGGTCCACCTGAAGAACCAGGCCGGAACGGTCCGGCTGGACTGGTTCACCCACACCCTGATTGTAAAGTGCACTTCTGCGGTAAGCTCATCTTCTTTTTTATCACTAGAGGGGCTGATAACACATATTCTCCAAGATTCTCACATCAGACCCCCCTCCCAACAGCCACCCCAACCCTCACAACATAACTGCATCCCCAACCCACATAGCCCCAGACCTCGCCTACACACCATCTCTACACTGAGTCCGCCCAGATATCCACAGACCCCACTCAAGTCACATACCCAGACCTCCACCTCACCCTGCAAGACATTCACTGACACTCTGGAACCTTGCCATGTCTGTCTCATTTATACCCATTATTGGATTCAATTTTCATAAATTCTTTATATTACAGATTCAAGATAATAAGGTATTGAATTAAAAATTAAGTAATGGAGAAATCCTCTAAACTTCTTTAGGAAAATCTCTGATTTCTATTCTTAATGATTAACATAAGGGCATGCGATCCATTGATGCCTTTACTGTTCTAGTTCACTATATTTTGTTCCATGTACATTGGGCTACTTCCATGATGAGGATAATCAATACAAGTTTCTGTACATTTGTGTGTTTATAGGGCTTGGAATTGCCTTTTATTTTTGTTTGTTGGATTTGGAAGGACCTGTGGGTGCTGTTTTATAAAATGGCTGAGAGATAGACATGGCCACCTGCAGACATCCATCGATTGCTTTTCTTCTCCTCCTTCCATCATCATTTCAAGACAGAATATTACAATTTTCATTTTGTTGTACAGGACATAGATATACTCCTGACTACCCTCATCCGCCGGTTGAAGAATGCCACCACGACCAAGCTCCATGCTGAAACGGTCCAAGTCACCAGGCGGTTCGTCCGGTCTGTCGGGAGACTGTTTGTGATTCTCAGCATTGAAATGCTCCCTGGCAAAAGGTATGATATGGGTCCAAATAGATAAGGTTTTGACATCATTTGAGCAGTGTCCATTTGACTCTCTGGCAGCAGACTTACAATACTGATTGTAATTGGAACACTATCCATCAACTCAAAAATGATCATCGACTCATCAGTGACCATCGACCCCATTGTGTCCTATGACTTGACAGTCCTGCGACTCAACGCTGTTCATTGACTCAACACCAATCACTCAACTCAGACCCACACCAATAACAAGACTGATTGTAATTGGAACACCATCCATCAACTCAAAAATGATCATCGACTCATCAGTGACCATCGACCCCATTGTGTCCTATGACTTGACAGTCCTGTGACTCACACTGTTCATTGACTCAACACCAATCACTCAACTCAGACCAATAACAAGACTGATTGTAATTAGAACACCATCCATCAACTCAAAAATGATCATCGACTCATCAGTGACCATCGACCCCATTGTGTCCTATGGCTTGACAGTCCTGCGACTCAACGCTGTCCATTGACTCAACAACGATCACTCAACTTTGGCAGAGGCCTGCACCACTTGCAAGACTGAATGTAATTGGTGGCTTGATTTCTTCAGATTAACATTGATTTTTACCAAACTAGAATTTGGAATTATGTTGGTTAATTTTGATTTATTAATGGCTATGGTTATATAATATCTTTGTGAAATATATTGTTTTTGGTTATTTTATTTTCTGGCATGAGGATAGGATAGGCGTTTATTGTCATATATGCATCATAAAAATTACAATACAATGAAATTTGACTAGATTTGTCGAGCAGAAAGAAAGAAAACAAACATTCATTCATTCAGTTCCTGACTGTTCAATAGATCATTTGAGATACGCACTGCAGTAGGATAGAAACTATTCAGAGTGCGACATGTTTTTGCTTGGATAGATCTGTATCATTTCCCCGATGACAACTTTTCAAACAGTACATTTGCTGGGTGACTGGGGTCATCAATAATACACTGGGCTCTTTTCGTCACCCGTGCCAAGTATAGAGTCGAGAGTCCAAGGACGGAAGTTCACAGCCGACAATTTTGCTAGCTGTATGAGCAATCCGGCGGAGGCGGATTCTGTCCTCAACAGTAACACCAGACAGTGAAGGAAAGAGTCAAAATGCTCTCGATCACCGCCCAGTAGAACATCACCGACAGCTCCTGGCGAACATGGAACGACCTCAACCGTCGCAGGAAGTACAACCTTTGCTGAGCCCTACCTACAATCTTGTCTACATGGGTATCCCAAAGGATAACCAAAGGATTGATAACCATTGATAACCAAAGGATCTGCATGGATTACGGCGAAAATCCATGATAATTTCTTTTGTCTTTTCGACATTAAGCTCGAGATCATTCTCAGCGCACCAGGAGACTATCTATAGGATAATGCATATATCTATAGGCTAAGTCACGATTCGGGGGTTAATGCCAAGCTGGATGCACTCAGGCAACGTCCTCGTGCATCACTTGCATTAACCCATGATCGTGCATTATCTTATAGATAAACCCACGCTGACCGTTGATTAACCCCTAATTAGCAAGAATTACAACATATATCACCTGTAATATGTGTTATATTATGTGTATGGGAGATAGGGGGTAAAAACCTTTCCCCTTCCCCAATGCATCTTTTAGGCAAAATGTAAAAAGATGGAAAAGTATGTCTCCTGTGAGGATGACAATCCAGAGCTCTTATTTTGACCCCCTTCAAAATGGTTGTGACCCCCTCCCCTCCAAAATGATTGCGAGTTTGCGACCCTCCCCCATTAAAAAAAATCTGTTACACAATACACCTATAGCATGCGTGTTATCCATTCTACATGAACCAAAAATGAATGCGCCAACGATCGAACCATCAGATTGGGCAAACATTGCTCCCCACATGAAAGCACTCTAGCCCACCACTCCCCCAGCCAAACTCAACATGACCCCTACCAATGGTTGACAGTACCTCCCCCACCCTATAGCAGCATCATGGGGGGTGGAGCCATCATGGAGTGCTGCATGCCCCCACCCACTAGGGAGCAAGACATAACACTAAACAATAAACTTGGCCCCAATGTCCTGGGCATCCGGCAGCTGGCCCTGTCCCTTCCCCTCTTTGGGACACATCTGCCCTTCCTTCTCCTTTATAACCCCACCGCCAACAATCCTGCTGTCAAAACCATTGATTCCACCACCTCAAAATAAAACTCCTCCCAATTCTATCATAAAAAAGATCCCTGGCATTTTAAGTCAATTTCCATCAGTTTAATATTGATCAGCTAGACTACAATAATTTGTTCCTACGCTTTATTCAGGGGTTAGTGAACTTGTAAAAAAACTTCCTTCGACTTCTACATCAAGGGTATCACTTAAGTCAAAAAGCAGTTTTTTTTTTAACATCCATGTTTTATGTTTGCACATTCAATGCCATCAAATGCCACTTTTGGGGTGTGTTACATTTGCAAATCCAATGCAATCCAAATGATACTCTGGAGGTGTTACATTTGCACATTCAATGCCATCAAATGCCAAAATTGAGGTATTACATTTGCACATTCAATGCCATAAAATGCCACACAATTGAGGTATTACATTTGCACATTCAATGCCATCAAATGCCACAATTGAGGTATTACATTTGCACATCCAATGCCATCAAACGCCACTCTTGAGGTGCTATAATATGCACTTTATTGTAAAATATGTTCCTATTTTTATTTGTCTTAAAGCATGAATCTTTGGGAAAAAAAAAACTCCTGGGTATTAAAGCCCCAACAATTCTACCCCCTAGACAAAACCCTTCCAAAAAGTCCCATGAAATTGCATCCGCCAATTAACAGTAACATATAATTAGAATAATTAGTTTCAAAAATGTTTTATTTTTGTGACAGCATGCTTGGTTTTGGGTGCAATTTTTTTTTTTTTTGGGGGGGGGGGCAGGAATGTTGCTAAAATTATGAGGAATAGCACCAGAACTACCATTTTAACCAAACTTAGTGAGATTGAGATTCAACATTAACAAAACAAAAAAGTCTCACATAATATTTCGGGGTAATTTCTGTTTGCTGCCCCACAATCATGAAGAATGAATGAGTTGCACAATTTTTGCAACATATAAATTTATCAACTTTGTGCCTTTTTACATTTATACAATTTGTGAACACTGACCGTCTTTTTGCACATTCGGGGTGCAAATGATGTGAACACACATGCATCAATCAAACCTATTAAAATAAATGTCCAACTTGTCCCCAAGACTGTGGAACCCCCCAAAAAACAACCGCTCAATCGCAGTCTCTGCATAAAACGGACCAAACAAAATAAAATGTCACAGCGACAATTTCTTAAAAGAAACCTAATCAAAGGCTGTGAAGGTCAGGCCGTAACAAAGCGTCCCCTGGACATGTTAGTGTCTCGTTGCCAAAGGCAAAACAATTTTGAAAGTTGATCTATATTAAAGGAACAATTTTAGTCGAGGGAACGCAGGGGGGTAAAGACTAATCAACAACTTCCATTGATGAAGAAGCCAGCCCATTGACATGTGTAGTCTTTTTGCTACTTTTTTTTTATCAACGGGACAGAGAAATTGAAATTAATATGTAAACATTCTGGCATGTACTGCAGTTATGAGGTAATTTAAAAAAAATTATTGAATGAAAAATTATTTTGTATTGAATGTAGCAAGATCAATTTGGCCTTGTTGTGGGTTATGTCTGTTTCCCCCCTCTGAGCAGAAAAGATTATAAAACAAGTGAAGTCTATCTTGGCTATTTTTACTGCCTGTGCAAAGGCTCCAGGCTTCCAAAGTTTCCTGATTATTCCCAGCTCTTTGAAATCTTCAAACTATTACAGTTTACCATCAAGGTAAGAATAATTTATTTGTTGGGGAAAATGCAGAGGCCACGACCAAAGGCAATTTTTTATGTCAAAATCTGTATAAAATAATAAATATAATAATAAACCCGGTGCTTATATAGTTCCTTATCACAGAAGTATCAAAGGACTTTACAAGAAAAAAAGAATGATAGAGGAAATAAAACAATTAAAAACAATAAAATAAATTAAATATAAAATAAAGCAGTATAAATAAATCAGTAGAAGATAACCCAACATTCTTCATCCAGACTATTCCGGGGGGGGAAATTCCTAACCTTCCAATCAACTTTCAAGTTTACCCTTTTGGAATTTTATTCGTTCTGCTAAATGTCCGAAGTTTCATACAATTCGATCTTCATCACATCAAACTGCAGCAGTTAACCCGACAAAAGCCCAATTTTTGTTTGGTCGTAGTCTTTGAATTTTGTGCGCCCTTAATTGCGGGGGCGGGTGCAAATAGTTTTCTATCAATGTCAAAACACATCGGAGGATTTCTGATTCTAGCTTTATTATAGTGCTCTCTTTAAATTCCTAAAAGCGTAGAAATGTTTTGCTTTGTTTTAAATTCAATCCATCATGAATTCATAATCAACTACTCACTTCCAATAAATTGGAAATTAATATAATTATTTATTTAATTATTTACCACATTTAAATAGCACTCTCTGTGGTATGTTCAAAAGCACTCGGCAAGGAGGATACGAAAGACAAGAACAAAGGTGTATGTATGAGCTGGATTTTGGGTGTGGGGGGGAGGGGGGGGGTGACTTGCCCCCACTTTTTCCCAGACCTTAAAAATTTGACCCCCAAAAAATAAAAGAGACAAAATTATATATAAAGGGGAGAGAAAAATAGATGATTGACAGTCTTTTGGGGGATGAAGAAAAACAAAAGTTATACTAACATAATCAATCCATTTTTTGGTGAATATTTCTTTCCACAGGTATTGTGCTGAATGTGTTATTTTAGCCTGAACAACGGATCGTCAGGACCAACATTTTCATACCGGATGCGGTCAATGTGATTTTACTGAATGAACCCCTCCTATCAGGGGGAATTTAGAAGCAATTGCATGGTCTGGGAAGTATATTTGCAAAATTTTCTAGGAAATTAATGCTTCTTGCCAACAACTGTTGGTTCTCCACTTAGGTATTACTTCCATTTTTGATCCCCACTTTCCATAGGCAAATCCTGCCCCTGGGTATATGGAACTACTTAAGGGCAATTAAGACATACAGTAGGTTATAGTACAACCGGCTAAAAATCACAAATTTTAAATAGTAAAATATTCACACATACAAAGACTTAGAAATACATAAAAAAGGTTATTTTATAATTACTAAATGAACATCCAAAAATAATAAAAAATAATATTATATCTATATGTCTATCTATATGTCTATCTATATATATGTA
>JAODFY010099731.1:0-18399 GCA_027580055.1 Paracaudina chilensis | reverse complement strand
ACACGCTATTGTTTGGCTTTGCCAACTTAATTTGTAATCTCGACCATCACATTTCGTTATTTGCTTTGCTGATAAAAACGACTGAAAAAGTCCTAGGATTTTCACGCAAAGAATTTAATCCCTATTCATTGGAACACAAAAGATTTCCTGTCGTACAAACTCGTGGACGGATTATACGCACCGTCTACGCGGATTATACACTTCTGATTTTTGTACACGAGTCTATACTTTGTTATACGAGATTCAACGTGATTGTACTTTGTTACGCGCGTAGACATGTGGCGTTGTACTTGGGCGGTACTGTACATAGGTTCCTTTTGCTAACGCAAGGAACCAGAAAGTGGGTAATAGTAGATTTGAAAATACTTTGTCCAATCTGAAGTAGCCCCATAATGTCAAATTTGGCAGATTTCAGCCCTTTTCAGAGACGTTCAGAGACGATTTCCAGAGGACATCTTCAAAACATGAGTATTAAACCAAAGTTTAAATCAATACTCGATATGTCCATTATCATCAAATACAATATCTTCTGATCATGACATTACAAATTCCAATCATGGTTGCACAAGTAACAAACATAGGCTTTCTATTACAGGTCAGGTTCCCTATTGAGTTAACCCAATAAAAAGGTGTTCAGTTTATGACCCATGTTGACCTCAAATGACCTTTGACCTAGTAGATATCCATCATATCTGGGATGAGAGTTGCTAACCTACCAACTATTCTTCAGTATCCCAACTATTCTTCAGTATCCCAACTATTCTTCAGTATCCTAACTATTCTATTCTTCAGTATCCCAACTATTCTTCATTATATTTGTTACAGTCACCTGATGCCACTCATCAGAAGTTTCAACCCTCATCGTTGTTAATAAACAAAGATTCAAGATTATTCAACAAGCTCTGTTTCCCCTCTAATGTTTCCAATGTTTGAAACCTCATTTCTCCTCAAACACTGAGGCCGCATGCCTTATAATTTCATCGTCTTGCACATGGTAAGACATTAAACGCAGCTGTGGCACCATGTGTGTGACACAGCTGGTAAAGGGATACAGCTAATCGGCCATGGTTCTAACGTCATCGGACGAGATGTACAGACCTAGACTCCGTCGTCGCGCAATGCAGCAATTATGCCACAGGCATGTTATACTGAGACACACACACATGCACAAATGATTTGAATTGTTTCCACACAATTTGTGAGAGGATAGGAATGATAATAGCTTTGACGCTAAGTCTTTGTGGAAGGCTCTCGTGCATAAAACTGCATTAAAAAAATGTTTATCACAAACCAGAAAGCCAAAAGGCATGGTTCTGATGCTACTGATGAGATATATTTCATATCATTTAATGTCACAAATGCAAATCCAATCTGCTTACCCTTCCTTCTGATTTTGAAAACTAGGTTCATTCAACCATGTTGCCAATGAGTTTTAGCTACATGCTATAGGTATTGATGTTGTTTGTTTCTTTCACTCAATCAGTGTAATACCTCAGATTTGAGTTAAGCTACATGCTATAGGTATAGATGTTGTTTGTTTCTTCCACTCAATCAGAGTAATACCTCAGATTTGAGTTAAGCTACATGCTATAGGTATAGATGTTGTTTGTTTCTTCCACTCAATCAGTGTAATACCTCAGATTTGAGTTTAAGCTACATGCTATAGGTATAGATGTTGTTTGTTTCTTTCACTCAGTGTAATACCTCAGATTTGAGTTTAAGCTACATGTTATAGGTATAGATGTTGTTTGTTTCTTCCACTCAATCAGAGTAATACCTCAGATTTGCATGGCATAATTGGAATCACGAACTGGCTCATTGTTTTTGTATAATCTTCTGGCCAGCAAATAATATTAATATTTCATGGAATCCTCTTTCTCCAGACTGTGACCAACTCATTCTGTCCAATGATATTAGATATATCTAGGGGAGGTATTGATTATGCGCTGTACCTGGAAAACAGGTTCAAATACAATCTGCATCCTAAAGAAGCTTTTATAGCTTTGTCAACAAATTGGACAGGACAAAATATGCATTTGAATCGAAAGGCATTCTTTACAAAATTGCATGTATTATCTTATTACATATCTCATAAATTGTAATGTCACAATTTATGAATGTTACAAGATTCATGGAAGCAACCCCTTTAATCAGCAATACTACAATGATGCAGGTACAACATCTGATATAGCAGATCGATTTAATTATTTAACACCATCCCAATCCTTACATAATTCAAAATTGATGGCTCGAGCCTTGTCAATTTACAGAATTGTGTCGGGGAAATTATTAGGCAATAAAGGTTTAAGTGTGCCAAAATACTTTTTGTTGATGTACATTATTCCATTCTCCCTCACTGCTGACCCCTGTCCAGCAACCCCCAACCCTGTAACAACCCTGTTTCACTAACATCCCTTTCCTATCCACCCCCATTCCCAGTCCAATAACATGCATTTTCCAGGAATCCATCCATCCATGTTATTCATGTTGCACGTACATTCCAGATACCACACATGCAATATATTTTACCCCAGTCAAGCTGGCACAAACACAATTTGTACCTGCTAATGAATTGATTTTTTTTGTTTATGCAACCATCATCATGTCAAACAATCTGTTTTAGAGTTAAATAATCGCCCACAAAATCACTCATAAATCTGCTATCTCCTGCGTCTGTTTTGGCAATTCCAACTGATATAAATCATCTTATAATCATCTTCGTGTTCTGACAAGCTATACATTTTTGGCCTTTTGGGGGTTTATATAAACAGAACAACAGGGTCCATGCGGATTTCATGTTTTCATCTTTTGTCACATTGGATTGGTCGAGAGTGCTTGACTGAAGAGGAATTATATTTTAGTTATAGTATAGGTTTTATATTTTGCTTCATAGGGGTTACAAATTAAATTAAAGAAATATTTTATTGTTATTTTATGTTACTATAGTTAACGGTGCTATACCACAATTCACATGGGTTTAGCCATTTTTTGCAAAAATTGGGTTTAGCTGCTTACTAATTGGAGATATGGTACTTTTAGAAAATATATTTTCAGTCGCTTCTACTAATTTCAATTTCATTAGAAAATTACTGACATTAACATTTTTTTTTTTTTTAATATTCCTGCTATATTTATATATGTGTTCCATTTAAATCCTTCAAGCAATAATCAGGTTTTATTTTTAATGATGAAAGATTCAAAATTTGTAATAAAATAATATAATCTTCAAAAAGAATTATGTATATACAATTCTCGGGCACAAAATGACCATGCATGCTTCCAGCCAGCTGTACATGCGCATTTCACAGCAGTAATGCTGTACATGCCGGAGCACGAGACACACAAGAACCCGAATACGGCGTTATCCAACCTCAAGAATAAGTGCTAAGTTTTAAAAAGTTTGGCAGCAAAATGCACACTTATGGTCTAATTTCTTCAAGAATAACATGATTTATGTGAAAGATTCAGGGAGGCCTTTAATTATAACTATATACCAAGGAAAATGAATGGCAAAATCTCCTTTTGTTGAAAGAATTAAGGGTCATTCTCAAACCCTGATGATTGCTTTAAAAGGTATTACCAGAGTTAATTTTGAACTAAAATTCAGAGGAAAACCAAGTCAATTTCTTCTAGCTAATAACTAATTTTTAATTACGTAAACGCTCGTCTATGTTATTGGCCATTTTCAAAATGATTTGTATTATATAGTGAAATTTAACGGACTATGCATATATGATATGTCCTCGAACAAAGCCCCTAAAACATTTTTGCTAATGGATGTTACGATTGGCAAATTGAGTAGAGTATAGAAATCTGTGTTATGGGACAAACTATGGATGCTATGGAGAAAAAAGTGATTATGTTGAGGCTCAAAGTCTGATAGTCTTTTGTCAAGATGATCGTAACTACATGTGATCTATATCATATGACTATATCATACTTTCATAGGTTTCAGCTATAAATCAGCTATATATGGGTTATATATCAGCTATTTATCAGCTTTATATCAATGAAACCAAGGACTTTGTGGTAGTGGTATTTGTCACCGCAATTTGGTTTCCATCATATTTTGTTACAAACATAATATCCTTTCACCACAATGCCTTCCTGTATGCTTTTGTACATGCTCATGCAGACATCCCCTCCAAGCTCACAAGATAATGTTTCATTTTGCCAGCTTTTTTTTTAACCAAAGGGTGTTCTCTCATGAAACCAGAGCATCCCATCTGCATCTGTCTTCCACTCTTCAAACTTGACATGACCCCCTTCAAAGAACCCCCAAATGGGGCCCCCCTCACCACAAGCCTGCTAATCATTTACAAGTTTAATAAAGTGCTTCAGGATCTCAGTTTATGCTACCAAATGGTTTCTGGTTATTACTGAGGGTCAGGTTACAAACTATATCACCATTAAGAGCTTTGGGCTTACACAGGCAAGCTGGAGATTGGGTGATTAAATGTATCGTTTCCCATCGGCTTTTACATCTTCTAAAAGAGTGTAACCAAATGAATGTTCTCCCTCTGCACTCAATTTGAAACCTAATTAATATGTAGTAAATTCAATATTTGGTCAGAGAGGGTGCAGTGTTATCTGTTAGGGGGTAAGTGGGGATGAAAGTTAACCAAAATGGCCACACAATAATAGATTCAATATTACGTCAGAGGAGGATATAGGACCATGGGGTTCAAATTGAAAGGATATATATACAAACCCAACAGTTAACCTTAGCCTTAGCCTTATATTTTCTAACATTCTCAAGGAATGGCACAAGATATTTGGATGCTGAGTTGTGTGGAAATTAAGCCAAATGTCCCTTAATATAATTCCATATAACTTGAAACGGAAGCAGTATATTTAGATTTATAATAATAATAATAATAAAATGGGATTTATATGGCGCCAAATCAGTACACAAAAAAAGTCGCTGCTCAAGGCGCTTCACAAAGAAACAAAATTAGTTTACAAAAGAACAAGAATGAGTCTTCAGTGAAGTCTTGTGATCTGGTAATTGGTTCCACAGTTGAGAGGCAGAGTACAGTACTTGAAACTTCGGTAGCCCTAGTTTTTCAATCGTGGTTTGGGAAGTGTTAGATATAATTTACAAGAAGAATCAAGTGTACGAATGGTGAAAGAAGTTCAGACAGGTACACAGGATGTTTCAAGTTATATGAGCACGAAAGGCAAGCAGAAGTAATTTGTACTTAATTCTGTAGCTGATCAGTGGTAGCCAGTGAAGTTCTTTTAAGAGTGGAGTAATATGACATTTCCTTCCTTTTCCTTTCACAATATGGGCAGCAGTGTTTTGTATCTTCTCAAGTTTCTGGATAGTTGATTCAAGAAGTCCGTAAAGAAGGGAATTAAGAAAGTCAAGCTTTGATGTCACAAATGCATGAACCAGTATCTCACAAGTCTTAATAAGATATCTCCTAAACAGACCAATTTTTCTCAGTTGCCAAAAGCAGAATGACAAAGAGGATTCACATGATGCTCAAGAGTCATGGTCTGGTCAAAGAATGCTCCAAGATTTCAAACAGTCATAGACATATTAATTAAACCATCACCCACAGTGAGTGGAGAAAAAGTAAGCCTAACGTCAGAAAAACATGATCGTAAAACAATAAACTCAGAATTATCTGTTAAATTTCAACTCATTAGTTGTAAGCCAGTTGACAGCAGTAATGCAGGTTTCCATTGTATGAAAAGAATGGTGCACGTCATCCTTATTGAAAGCCAGAAGTAATTGAGTATCATCTGCATATAATGATGGAAATGAACACCATGATGGCGAATAACCTCACTTAACTCCACAAGATATAGGGAAAAAAGAACTGGTCCAAGTACAGAGCCCTGTGGAACACCAGTGGCTAGTGGACAAGGAGATGAAAGCACATCAATTTTCGCTTGCTGATAACACTCTGTAATATAGGAGGTAAACCAGGAGAGAGCAGTCCCATGTAATCCATACTTGGACTGCAGTCTTTTCAATAAAATAGTACGATTAACTGTATCGAAGGCTGAAAGTCGAAAAGAACTAAGAGAACATAGCGGTCTTTGTCAAACTGGGTAGTAATAAAATTATGAACTGCATTCAGGGCAGTTTCAGTACTGTGACCGGGTTTGTACGCGGATTGGTAAGGCTCAAGAAGTTTCTCATGTAAAAATTGATCCATTAAGCGAGATAAGACTCAGGACAATAATTTTTTTAAACAGTTCCTATCCACAGGATCCAGCAAGCAGGATTTAGATGGAGAGTTTGTCATAATTTTATGAATTTCTTCCATAGTCACTTCAGTGAAGCGACATAAGTAAGATGGAAATTAATAAATCTAGGGATAGTTAATAGCTATCTTATATTAGCTAGGACATTAGAAATGAAGGCAAAATTATTATTATTGTGTTATGCCATCTAAAAAAAATATTGGTAATAACAGGATCTTTCAATTTATTTAATGTTGGCTGGCACTTATATCAATTTCTATAATATATAAAAAAAATTGTGTTAGCATTGAATTACTCACAATAACGGAATTTGAAAAAAGTACTTGATGAGGTCTACCCTGTGACCCAGCTTTTGATTAATTGACAAAATTTGAAAAGCAATAAGCTTCGTCTTTATTTCTCTTTCATGTTACATCATCACGTTGTACCCTTTTAATCTGAAATGCAATCTATCCCTGTTATTACTAGTAGTTTAATTCCAACATTAAAATGTTCGCTGTGTGATTTGAAACAGCTGTCTGCTTCGGTCTGAAATTTTATAGATGAAAAAAATTATATCAACTATGAAAGATATATATCATATTATTCATATATGTATATATAAAGATATCAATGGACTCATTCAGACAACGAAAGTTATATATGATCTATATAGATCATGTATATATCTATGGACTGATTTAGACCATACAGTAGCTGTATCCTGTGCACTGGCTTTGATAATTTTTTGGAGGGCAATGAAAACCAATATATAAACCATGAAAGCTATATATTAAATATACATCAGATATATATATATATGTATATCAATTGACTCATTTAGACCATACAGTAGCTGTATCCTGTGCACTGGCTTTCAAAAAGGAAACGTTTTTGATAATTTTTTTGAGGGCAATGAAAACAAATATATAAACCATGAAAGCTATATATATTCAGGTAATCCTTGCATTACAAAATGTATTTTGACAGGGCACAAGCCACTGAAACCCTAACCTAACACTGTTGTTTCCTGACACAATCATGTTTTAATATGTAATTTGAGAAGACTCGAGCCATAAAAATCACACTAACAATTACTTGGTTTTAAAATTAATTAGCAATGGACTTTAAAGAGCTCTCGTATTACCTAATTTGCATATCCTATATCACTAATTAAAAATCTGGCATAATGGTTTGATATAGGTTACTTTAGACTAAAATACAAAATGCAATTAATCTTTGGTTACAATTCAGTCAGTGTTTGATGGTTTCTGTCTTCCTTTTATTGTATGCTTTGTATTCCTGCTGAAACAGGGGTTTATTTTGTTCACAAATTCAATGAAATTCACAGATATGGTAATGAACCTTAAATTAACACATACACAGAAGTCATCTTAAATTAACACATACACAGAAGTCATCTTTTTTCGGAAGGTTTAATTTTTTTTGATTTCTTGTTAAACAGGATGAGCGTTCTGCGATGGTGTAACATTGTTTGGGATATTTTACCCGGCAAAATGAGAGGGTGAAAAAAAACTTGTTAAGTGTCTCAAATTCCTATTCCTGCTTTAAGCACAAACATTTGTAAATGTTTGCTAGCATCAACACGGAGAGACACATTTCTGTAGGAAGCATGGGGCCAGTGAACCTGTACCCTTTTATAACAAATGTTTACGATCTAATTTCATTAGACACATCGTCAAACAGATGGACATGCAGGTCATGGCCACCAACATATTTTGCAGAATTGACCTTGAATTGTTTGCAGTTTTTGTCAAGAGGCACTTTACGAAAAGAACAGGGATTTAAATACTGCATCGGAGGAGACAGGATTCTCAGTGTCGCCATTCAACTGATATGTGATGTATTTGTTAAAGACACTGTCAGTTGACTTTTATTATTATATATGCTATTTTCAAAGAACTTTGTAAATATTAATATTACTGTGTACTATGCAGTGAAATTAAATATGCATATAATTTGTTGCCAAAAAAAAGGCTTAATACTACTTAATACTAAAGCTAATTGAGTGTTACCATTGGCATAATGAGTAGAGTACGTACATGATGTGACTTAACCATTAGATCTAACCACACCTTATCCTTTAGGTAAACAAGAGTTATCCTCTGTTCCCTCACTTCCCTAATTCAGATAAAATTCCAGACCATTTCCAGAACTTTTACCTTTCAAAAACTGTTTGATGTATATATAGTAGTGATATTCTTCAATAATTTGGAACCTATAATGTATGTTTTTGCCAGTATTCTGAATATTACACTCTGATCATTATCTTGTTTCCCTGATGCTTACAAGGTTCATTTTTATGTACACATGTACACATAATTTAAGTGGCATGGCCAGTGTAAAAAAAAGAAAAAAAAAGAGTGGTGGTTGTCGGATGTTGTGCCCCCCCTCCCCCACACTTTTTTTAAGCTTCCTACACCCTGCTGTGATATATATCTAGGCATTTGTTCCATGTCTCTTTTTTTAAGATGTGGCATGAAAATTCAAGACCCATCTCAGGCCTTGAAAAGCAATGTTTTTATTTCTGACTTTTTCCAGGTTCCCCCAATTTGCACACCCCATGGGTACCATGAGAACCTTCTGGGAGATGGGCTGATGTCCCCTATGTTGTTTTTGTGTTGATGACAATTTCGAAAGAGCTTTTCCTCACACTCCTGGGCAAACTATTTATGGCTATTCTATGAATAATAAATAGGAAAATGGCCTTGGGTTTTTGATTGGTTTGACTTGATCCGTTTTAACTGACTTGGCAAATGACGCGGCCCACGCATTAAAAGGAACTGCCAGACATTATTTGGGGCTAAAATAAAAAACAACAGTGAATCATCTCTAATTCTTCTAGCTAAAATAGCAATCAGGTAAGTGTCCATATATTGGCTGTGTTCAAAGTGCCTGTGTATTATTTAGAGGAAATTAACCAATTATGTTGTGGAAAAAAAGCTGTAGTCCATGATTTTCAGTTGAAAAGTGTTAGGACCAGTTGGCAAAATGTGTATGATTGTTTGATGTTACAAAATACAGACTGAGTGGATAAAACCATCACACACTAAATGAACCAGAAACAAGAAAACCACTGGTTTTGTGATTCCTGGCTTTTTAAATTTCATGAATTTTGTATGAATTGTGTGAATTGTGTACATATTGTTAGAAAGTAGTTGTAATTACCACATTAGTATCCATTACATTCTCATAGCAATGTAAATTGTGAAAAGGTAAAAGTTAAAGAGAAAGTGAGGGATCATTCAAGTTTCCCCTATAGAGTTAGCCTGATTGCAAGGTTTCAGCACTTGACTCATATTGACCTCATATGACCTTTGACCTCTTTCCAAATCAACAGGGGTCATCTACTCAACATGCATAACGTACGTACCAAGAATAACATTAATCTATGTTGGGACTGCTGACATAACATAGTTACAAGTGTTTCAGTGTTTGACCCCTATTGACCTCATATGACCATTGACATCTTTCAAAATTAAGGAATCATCTACTCCATATGGGTAATATATGTACCAAGTATAGTATTAATCCATCTTAGGACTGCTGATAACCTGGTAACAGATTTCATCTATACACTATATGGACAATTTACATACCAAGCATGAGATATTTCCATGTTTCCCCCACTGAGTTAGCTTGATTACAATGTTTTTGATTTTTTACCTCTTATGACTTTAAATGACCTTTGACCTATAGAAAAATTAACAGGGTTTATCTAATCACTATTGACAATATGGACAATATACATACCAAGTTTGAGATTATTCCATGTTTCCCCTACTGAGTCATGAATTATGTACACACGCAAAAAATGGAATGCTGCATGAGTGACTAAAACATCAGACACAGTCACATTGTGCAGCTCAAACATCTGATAACACTTTTATATATATTGTGTATAGTACACGGTCCTCAAAAGAACCACTTATGAAAAGGTTAAAACCCGTCCACATCGCACTCCTCAACCTCATTTTCTGACAGTGCTTTTATATATAATATGTACACTGTCCTCAAATGAACCACATATGAAAAAGGTTAACACATCCACACGGCCCTCCATAACCTCATTTTCTGGCAGTACTTTTATATAACATGCACACTGTCCTCAATTGAACCACGTATGAAAAAGGTTATCACGTACGTCCACATGGCCTTCCATAACATAATTTTTCTGGCAGCAATTCTATATATAATATGTACACTGTCCTCAAATGAACCATGTATGTAAAAGGGTAACACGTCCATATGGCCCTCCAAAACCTCATTTTCTAGTTTTAAGCATGGGGGGGGAGGAAGGCCGATCACTAGTTGAGTAGCTTCTCGCTCATACGTTGTACATGCAATGGTACCCTCGGAAAAATTGTACCCCACCATAGGGTCGGACAATTTCTCTTTTAGATCCACTGGCAAATTAATGAGCACTTGCGAGATGTCACTCCAGTGCTTCCAGTTAAACAAAGTTTCATGTATCATACATCCGTGGTCCCCCATGACGGTATTAGATATAAATTTATATCTCATGTACTTTTCCTCTCTTGCCTTGATCCTTGTATTTTTTATCTTTGGCTTGATACTGTATTTCTCCTCGATTGATTATCCAAACCAAAGTAAGAGGGGAAAACTGAATCAATTGGGATACCAATATGGTGCTTCTATTTTCCATTATCAATATGGTTATGCTCAAACAGACACATAGCCAGATATTTTTCCTTTCCTATTTATTGGGGGGAGACAATGTTGCCTAAGATGCCACTGGAGAACAAGAACATTTTGCCATGAAGCTTCTTTCTTTTAGATCCTCAAATAAGATTGTCGAGCACTTCCGCATCGCGAGTTGTCACTCGAGAGAGTTTAGAGCTAAATGAAGTTTCATGTATCATTCCATGCATCAAGGGCCCCCCTACTTGTTGGAGATTTAATAAGGAGAGATAATTCAGATCTATAGGTACATTTCCTCTCTTGACTTGATACCTTGTAATTTACATTCCTTGACATCCTACTTTCTGCATTTCTCCATGATTACCCCATCCAAAGTATTTAAAGGGGGGAAATAATTTGGGATGCAATCGGGTGGTTCCCCCCTATTTTTCATAAACAGTATGGTTCACTGTAGTGTTATGTGCACACCGCAAACACATGGGGGGGTGCCTATGCTAGTGGAGGAACCGAAAATTTCCTTGTGAAGCTTAACCCTTTTAGATCATCTGACAAGATTAATGAATAATTCCTTCCTTGGAATGATACTTCTGGGTTTTTTTCTTCAATGATTATCCAAAACACAGAGGGAAACATTGAATCAGGATGAAATAGAGTGGTTCTACCCATTTTTCATAAACATCAACAATACTAATAATGTTGAAGAAATATTACAATCAGGTACATGGTCAGATTCTTTCGGCCTTTTTGGACAAGGTATTTCCAGGTGTCTTATCCGCTATGACATGATTTGGAAGTCTTGTGTCTGCACATTTTGTTATGTCACCAAGCCCCTCCACTGAACTCCTGCGTCTCCTGGCCGACCCCTGGGGGTCAAATCCTCCCATGTTAATGGGGAGTTTATAATGATAAAAGTGAAGGGTGTAATAGCCTGCGACTTGACTAAAGGAAAAGACTAACCTGCTAATACAAAAGCTCAGTTTATAATCTCTGCTGGTACAATTAGCTACCCTTCCATCTCTCTCTCTCGCAAGGTACATGAATGAATGGCCATGCTAATAGGATGTGCAACTCGAGCACCCATTGTGAATCATTCATTTCTTTTATTGTACACTAAAATCCTGGAAAGACATGAAATTACCTTTAAAATATTTTTTTTTAAATATCAACCTACCTGATGAACTTGGGAGAAAGGAGAGACCGAGGGATATGAAAGCCGCCACAATGAGCATGATGAGGGTGGCGTCTTGGAGGGCCTCCCACATCAGCTGAAAGAAGGACTTTGGTGGTTTCGGTGGAATGATGTTGGCACCAAAGGTCTCTATCCTCCTGTCGACGTCATCCTTGAAGCCTCTGATACCTGGAGAAAGGAGAAAGACAAACATTAATGCAAGACGTGCAGTGATTGTTGGGTGGGGCCATTCAACATTGTTAGATTCAAAGTTCTCAAACAACGAAAACATGATACAAACCCCAATTATTGTTACCTTCGTACCATGATTCCAGCAAAATGGACATAAAAGAGTAAAATATGAAACATAATATTTATTATGTATAGCAGCATTTTAAATGCATGGGTTCATTTTGTTTAAAGGACCTTATGTTCAGTTGTCACCAGACTGCAAAGGGGGCACAAGGTTGGCACAACATTACAGTAGGGGCATCAGTAAATATAACCCCAAAGTAAGGGGGCAAAAGGTTGGCACAACATTACAGTGGGTGCATCAGTAAATATAACCCCAAAGGGGCACAAGGTTGGCACAACATTACAGTAGGGGCACCAGTAAATATAACCCCAAAGTAAGGGGGCACAAGGTTGGCACAACATTACAGTAGGGGCACCAGTAAATATAAATCCAAAGTAAGGGGGCACAAGGTTGGCACAACATTACAGTAGGGGCACCAGTAAATATAAACCCAAAGTAAGGGGGCACAAGGTTGGCACAACATTACAGTAGGGGCATCAGTAAATATAACCCCAAAGTAAGGGGGCACAAGGTTGGCACAACATTACAGTACTACAAGGTAATTGGCACAACATTACAGTAGGGGCGGGCATCAGTAAATGTAACACCATTTTTTCTCACAAATCTCATTTGGTTACTGCTTAGCTAAATCACTAGCTCAAATGAAACTATCCAAACTAACGGAGTACAAATATCTCCCTCTCTGGACTGAATTAACCAAAGAGCTGGATATTCATGTGGAGCCTCTCAGCTCAGTCGAGTGTGTCCACTAGTATCTCCAGCAAGTATGCATGCTCGAAACCTGAGAGGCCGCTTGGTTTAGATCGAGAACCATTCCACGTCTCATCTTTCTCGTCGTATTTCCCACGAGACGTTTACACATGTGTGCGGATTGTAATAACATAACTCCTCACATGACGTTCCTTGTCCAGGCAACCAGTACCAGAGAAGGGTAAATAAGGGCAAGCCCAAATGATATAATAAAACAATCCGAGCGTTTCAAATTCTCAGGGGATGACGCCATCAATTTCACCACCCTTTTTTGGGACCTCATCCAAAAAATGAAGTTTTCAAGCAGCACGCTTCATATTTCTAAATGGGTTTCTCTGCCACGACAGGCAAGGGAATCCTTCATGCTATTAAACTGGTTACAGCTAGTTACAGAAAAGGACAAAAATCATGAGATTAACATTCGACAGCAACTCTTCCTCTGACAACAGTTAATTTCATCGTTTCGAGCTTAGTCGACTACAGTTGTCGCGAGGCTTCTCAGAGTCGGGGGAAACTGGAGGCACAACAACACATGGTTAGAAGCTAAGTAAATGATTTTATCAATATCACTTATCTCATTTGGGGGGATACAGAGGGAAGTCCAATAATAAATGAATAACTACTAACTATAGCCATACAATTCAGCTGCACATCACATTAACAAAAGTTGCTGCATGAACAAGATGTGGAGATCGCTATTCAATAGCCCATGGGGTCAATAATTATTGTGTTATATGGTAGAAATAACAAATCATCATATAATAATTGCTATCATTGCATAGATATATAAGCCTAAGTGTGACTTTAGGGCGAAACATTGATTAATAACAATGATGGGGAACTTTTTCTCACCATACCGTTCGGCAGAAATGTGCGATAAGTGTGTGCAAATTGAAAAGGTGGCCATCCTAATAAATTTTACGCCAACACGTGTTGATGAATGCATCACACTGTCGTGAAGCATGGGGGAAGATTACAGAATAACAGATGCATTAGCCTATACTCATTATATACGTATGTACGAAAATGTTGACTCAAGAAACCTGAAGATATGGAAAATCACTACATATCCAATTCTCCCACCCCCCCGCCCCCCCAACTCCAAAAAATGCAGTGTACAGGATGGTCTATATTTGTTCTATCATCAAATTATATCAAATGCATACCATGTCACAACCCCAAGGGGTGGATATATGGGGTGGGCTTCAAGCAATTTATTTTATTTCCATATTACATACAGTCAGAGACACCATACAAAAATTGTTTGACTGACATGTCGGTTTTTAGTATACTGTTTTTAATAATCCATTTAAACTGAAATTAAAAATGTGTAACAGATAAAGCAACACAGCATTTTTTATTTGTGCCAGGTACTTTTTATTTGTATGCCACTTCATTGAATCCACCACACAACACCGCCCCCTTCCGCCCCCAAGAAGAAATAAATGAAAAAAACTGATTGTGTCAGTCAGTTTTCAATGGAGGAAAACATATATGGCATGTTCCATACAAGATCTGACCATGCATGCCTCTTGTAAGTAACTTGATTACCATCCACCCACCACCCTTATCGCCCACTCATCATCAAAGTAAAGGCTTCATCAGTATAAAACGCTGACCAGTAACTTTTTACCTTGGATCGCTCTCATTCTAATACATACTTTCACTGAAAGCAACGCATAAAGCCTACTGCACAATGTGTGATAAATTGTTGCCAACCTACTTGAATTTAACTTTTCTGTAAATATGAAAAGCAAAGGCTTCATAAATATGGTCCCTAAATATTTGAAATATATATAAGGGGTTTATTAAAAATATATAAACATTAGAAGAAATATTAGCCTTGTGAACAACATAGTGTGTACTTATTATTGTAATAGATTTGTAATAATTTTGTTTGAACAGAAAACTTGCCAAGAGTTTAGATGAGCACAGCTTCACATATATTTTAAAAGCTATGCATGCAGATTTAAGCCTTGCATTTGCTTAGACTGGCTGTGCAAAGCATGGCTGCACGGCTGGCTGCCGAAAACCCTGGATGTGACACATCAATTGATACATCAATTGTTAAAACCCCTGGATGTGACACATCAATTGATACATCAATTGTTAAAATTCATGCAAAAAAGAGGGTTTGAAATTTCACCCACCCATCATCGTATATCTTGCTAAAATGAAACCTCTTCCATTTTTAGCCCATTGCTTGCATGTCTACCATATGAAAATCTCTCAATGTTGGGCAATTTGCAAAAGCTGTGAGCTAGCTCTGCATCAGCAATTTTTTGTAGTATTATTAAATCATAAACCGCCCTTTCTCCCCTTTTTTTTTTGGAGGTTTAGGGTATCAAAACCACCGACCTGTTTGTCAGAATTAATGAATCATATGGAAACGGGGAGAAAAAGAAATTTCCATGAGAATTGATAAGCTCAAGTGTAATATTTCAGATTTATTATAACATTGCTCTCATTTTGGTGACACACAATCTGGGTTGTAGATTAGGGGTTTGGCAATACAAGGAAAATTTATATTGGTACACTGTATCTAACTTTATCAGAAATAATTCCCTTCTACAAGAGGTTATTTAGATTTTGACTTTTTGATGCAGGTGTTGTTAATGTGACATTCTGAACATTCTAAACCACTACATTTGAAAGGATTTATTTTTTGCATTACTTCATTTGAGTATCGCATGTGACTTTATCTTTATAACCAAGATGCACTTGTTCTTATTTCGGTGCCACTTTTGCTGCATCGATTTCACTCATCAATTTCACAACTCATCAATTCCACAACTCATTGTGAAAACCCACCTTCCTTTTTGACAATGTGTTTCCTTTTGTTTTTATGTCATAATGGTTTACCATCTCCACTTGTCTAAGGTTTGGAAAACATTGAATGTCAGTCAAATGTACTCGGCATTCTCACATACAATGCTGTCCATTCACTTGGGCACCTCTCATTTTATACCCAATTACTTTTATGCTCAACCGACTTTTAAACAGTTTGAGGCACAGATTGATGCAATCGCATCTCACCAAAGCATCACACACTGGAGGATAAATATTCGATATAAACATCCTCCCAGAACTAATTTTTACAGTTGTAAGATCATTACAACATCTGGTAGACTTGCCACACTTGAGTAATGAAAGTGCCAGTGGGTGTGACATTTATGGGCCAAATATTTAGCATGTTTACAGTGTAGATGAAACAGTTGTCATTAAGTGATGAAGGTTTTGTTGCTGTAACATGTTCACCATGATCAGAAGCTGCATGTCTATCATGTGAGACACAATTTAACTACTTCAGTATGCAAATCACTGTACACAATAAAAAACAATATATTGAATAACTGTTTCACTTGCCTATGCACAGTGCATCCCCCGAATTATTTTGATATGGTGATAACTTCTCACAATACATAAATTGCAAGTAAGTAAATGCACCATTCAAGTGACATTTGTAAGCCAAATATTTTATCATGTTTATAGCGGTTGAATGTCTATGATCGAACTATGTTCTTACAATAACATGGTTGTCTGAAACTGCTAAACTACAAAGTGAGGTGTGACTTAGCTACTTCGTTTTGCAATCATTTATGTATGTATAATCCATTAACCTAGATATGCCAGGTTGATTTGACCTTTGAACTTTGGAGTCTTCTCAACAGGGATCAAAATTGCTAATAAGCTGGGCATAGAAACTTTGCACATTAAATTAAACTGTATATGTGTTATCAATTTTGCTGGTTAGTACTGGGTAGGTTCTACTGATCATCACACTAACTCTGAATATATTTTTTTTCACTGCATAGACTTTCACTGCACTGCATTCACTGCACAGACAGGAAATGTTGCAGCAATCCTAATCATATCGTTATTGCCTATTGACCACAGCTTGTTTTTTTTTTCTTTTGTTAAAATAAATCGCAACTGAACTAATTACCACAGTATTGTTGTTTTATTAAGGGGAGGGGGAACACTTTCGCTGCTCATGAAATGATTCCAATATCACTAACATGCAATTCATCATGAAAAAACATCAGATGTGATTTGTAAGTCTGTCAGGACTCACAGATTCTTTAGTTTATATCCTCTATTTTTTTTATTGATTATGCTTGCATGGGGAATAAGAATAACTCAGAACACTCTACTAAGGGATTATCAGCTGTTTTAGCTCCTTTGTAATTGGTGACATAATCACTTTAACCTGTAGTTCCACTCAAATCCTACTTGTACAGCTGTATACAGCATATTTATATTAGTAATCATAGTCACATTCACAAGAAGTTATAAACTGCACACCTCGTTTCCCCAAGTGATTACGAGCACATAAGCAGGAACTGAGGAGTCCTTCCATTCAGGATTTTGATCATGGTGCATTCGGAAGAGTGACAAGCGTGTGATAAGATTAACCTGCCTGTTATTGAGGTAATAAAGGAAATGACTTGCATATATCTTTAGGAAATGGTAGACACATAAACAAGCTTGATGACAATGCAACAAAACTATAATAGGAAGCTAAGACACAGGTCACACAGAATGTCATCTCATTGTTTGTGTTGCATTCATTCACACAGCTAGGAAACTGATGACCTTTAAGCACAAGTTAAAACATGAGTTGATGACACACAAAGTATGTCCATGCCTGCTCAAATGTCCATGACAAGGGTAATCAAGCTTCAGGATGCTGATGCAACAAAACTACAATAGGAAGTTAAGACATGTACACTGGTCACACAGTATGTCATCTCATTGTTTGTGTTGCATTCATTCACACAGCTAGGAAACTGATGATCTTAAAGCATAAGTTTTTATTGCTTCCCGATTACATAACCTGATCGCTGGAGGTAATTTGATTGAGTTTTTCAACTATCCGATCAAACATATGATTACTTAATGGCATGATCGTCATACAATCAACAAACAAGAACAGGAATTTTGTCCACATGAATATATTCAATAACAAGTTGATGATGTGCATTTTATTTTGATCACTGGCTGGTCTATTCTCTCAATTAAGGGAGTGTTTTTGGGTGGGGGAGGAAGGTTGGTGTTATCTCTTCTATTGATGTGTTCACAAGGAGAACCTGATGTGTTGATGAAACACAAAGTATGTCCATGCTCACAAGCATATCATCCCTTGTGGACTTCCTTTGTGTGTCAGGGGGCATGTCTCTAGGAAATGTCATGTTCAGTAAGATTTTGGCTATTTTTCAGATTCCACCAATTTTGGGTCCATGGGGCCAAAAATTTTATGTTCAAAGACAATTTTGAACCCCCC
>JAODFY010099730.1:0-26225 GCA_027580055.1 Paracaudina chilensis | reverse complement strand
AATCTGCCAACCTGCAAACAACCATTAACAAGTGAATGGATCCTGGTTTTCAAGCAAAAGCATCTATGGCAGGGGCTTTTTCAAGGGTCACGTTAGGCCTACCTGTTCAAAGCGAATACAGCTTATAAAGTAATGTCAACTGTCGGCAGCTTTTCTCCTACAAAATGATTTTACTTAAAAATTTGTTCTAATTTCCTTGTTGAGATCTCAAAATAACAATTTTAGATGCAACTTAATAATGCCTGCAAAGTGTCATTTCCTGCAATCTGGGAGGCATTTTTGGCTAAACATTTTGTGGTACACTACGCCCCAGCCAATGGAAGCGCTCTGCTTAGATAGTTGCCCCTACATTCACTAACATATGTACCTTCAGTCTTACATATATGTACCCAGCTACTCTGCTAAAAAATTAATTCCCTGATTTATACTTTTTAACCTCCCAAGTTATGATGCTTACTATGCCTATGGCATTGTACTGTAACTGGTGTCTTGGGTAATAAAATGTGCATAATATGGCAGGTATGAAACCACTAGGGGTAGACAGAGGGGGTTTGGGAGGAGTCCATTGTTGTACGGAAGCAATCAAATTTGGGCAAGTAGAATTATGTGTAAGTTTTTCTGTTGTCTGATTATCCTATAATGGTTCCTGGAATTGACGATATCTGCCGGGAGGGGGGGGGGTGCTCTATAAAGTGATGGGGTTGTCCCCTCTCAAATTCAAAGTGGTGCTATCTTTTGCAATGTTTGGGACTAATTGGGACTTGGTAGCGTACCTCTACTTACTGTGGTGGTATTGTATGGGCTAAATGCTTACAATAATGTAGATTTTGTGATCTAAGACTTGAAAGCTTGATGTAAATATTTTAGGTATAAATAGAAAAATTGTGTAATGCAGGTTGTAATGACCCCTTTAATTTTCTTTTCTCATTTTCTAAGATGGGATGGGGAGACCTTGGCATCTTTGGGCATCCGGCAAAGGAGACTCCTAACTTGGACAACATGGCTGCCGAGGGAGCTCAACTGCCTGATTTTTACTCTGGGAATCCACTTTGTTCTCCCTGTTAGTAATTTTCTTTGCCTTGTCTGTGTCTCCTACTTATTCCCTTCAGTCTTTGACCACTTTAGTGTTGGTTCAGTGTAATATTTCCCATTAAATAAAATATTCTCACTCAAAATAAATAACCTCATTTTAGCCCTTAACAGTAATATTATGGCATTATGGGCTACCATACACTCCCTATTGGAACTCCCTATTGCTTCAGTGTGTGGAATAGTGTAAGGTAATTTTCCTTTTTGACCCTACATTGTGGGTATAGGAACCTTGGTCACTGAAAATAGTTGAAGCTCAAAAGCATGGTATGGTTGACCATAGGTTCCATCATTGAGTATGTAATCATTAAATAGCATTGGTGTGTGTCATATGGCTATACATGTAAACATGAACCAATGTTAAATATATATGTACAAAAGACTAAACATTGTTGGATCTACATGAAACATGGTACATATAGGTAACATTTGGTGTGGAAAATTTTGATGGTCATATGAGAGGTCATTTGAGGTCAAATTACTGAACATTATTGGATCTACATGAAACTTGGCACATGTACGTAAAATTTGGTGCCAACAATTTTGATGGTCATATTAAAGGTCAGTTGAGGTCAAATTACTAAACATTGTTGAATCTACATTAAACTTGGTACATATAGGTAAAATTTAGTGCCAAAATTTTTATGGTCATATAGAGGTCATTTGAGGTCAAATTAATAAACATTGTTGGATGCACATGAAACTTGGAAAATATGAGGTAACATTTGGTGCCGAAAATTTTGATGGTCAAATGAGAGGTAATTCGAGGTCAAATTACTAAACATTTGTTTTATCTACATGAAACTTGGTATATAGTTCACATTTTGTGCCAAAAATTTTGAAGGTCATATGGAGGTCACCATGGGTCATTTGAGGTAAAATTGCGATGAGATGTATGCTCAATTATTTGGGCCTACAATTATTTGTACCAATTTGGGCCCAAAATAAATGTTATGTATATAATTATCATTGTCATATACCCCTAAGCAAGGAACCATAGTGCCCTTGGGCTCTTGTTATTTATAAAACAACATCCCAACGGGGATGGGAGACAACCCCCTCCCAGTTTTGTTTTACCGTACAAAATTACGAAAATATGAAAATTGTTTGCACCTCCCAAATTTCAGTTGTCCTCCCCACCCTCGAGATCATGTAATCTGGTGCTTCCACTGTATATATATATATATATATTTTTTTTCCATTAAAAACCAAAAAATAAACAATTTCAAACCATGTTCAGATTTTTCAAACTGGGTGCTGTGAAAATGGGTGCAGCATCAGGTGTAAATGTCTAGGAGAACTATGAGCCTAAATCACATTTTCTGGTAGTTTATATTTTTGTTTCTCCATTCGTTCCAGTTTCTCAGATAAAAAGGAGAAAACAACTGGGTGGTGTCCACGTAAGTTAACTTCAGTTTATTCTTTTTAGAAGACAAGCCATTTTCTTCCTTCCCTTCATCTTATATTAGTTAACAGATTTTTCATTTAAATATTTTTGACTGGACTACTCCTTTTAAATGTAATATAACTTCAATGGCTATACAGTTTTCATTAACAACACATTTTGAGGTCCCTGCTGGCTGGTAGAAGATGCGTAATACCAGTTGACCTTACTTGTACATATCACACTAAAATGCATTTGGGGAAATTTTAAATTGATGGTCTATATATGTGTGACTGGTACTATGGACCAGCTGGTTGGAACTAATGTTTGGAGTGCATTGGCATCATCAGTGCAGTGCTCTTCAAATCCAGTTTTAGTAAACTTTTCATTTGAATGTTTTTGTGTCAGCTTGATAAAAAATATTGTCTAAGACATATATATATATATATAGATAGAGATATAGAGATATATAAATATATAGATAGATATAGATAGATATAGATAGATACAGATATAGATATATTATATATATAGGAGGATGTAGTTAGGGTTAGTAGAACATCGTTGGTGACCAATGATATTCTACTAGCCCTAACTACATCCTCCTATTCTTCGCTCTACCCGAATGGATATAGAGCACTATATAGAGCGGCCTTTCGGGAGTCCCGGGTTTGGTCTCTTGTGGCTTCTCCGTCTAAGCTGTGCTGCAGTTGTTGGTGGGGGTTGTCTGCTTCAGGTTGTTCAGCAAAGCTGTTGCACAGTGGTCAAGTTGCTTCCACCTCCCCAGACTTGGTAAAGTGGTCAAGGAATGGCGTACACTCACTTCTGTGGCAGTCTCGGGAAGCAGGATGGGCCACATGCATTTCTCATTTTCATCTGAGCACTTGCTCGTGAAGAGAAGGCTGAAAAACCTGGTGTTCATCCACAATCGTATCTGGCAGCCGGGGTTATCTGTGGTACAGGGTCATCAATGAGGACAAATTTCTTTCCTGACCCTGAATCTAACACGTGCTAAATTAAAGTAGAACCGATTTAGAAACCAATTCTGCATCTGAGTTTGGGTTATGCTATATAAAAACTGACAGTATATATGAATGATGGTTGAATTAAAAAAGCTGGCTTCAAATTTGCTTTGGAATTCTGATGACGATTATCTTTTTTTTAAACCAGCTGGAAAATTCAGCCACACTTCCTTTCGCATAACAAAATATGGCCAAATTGTTTGCTTGATTGCCTCAATGTTGTATTAAAGCTCTTTATAACAATTAGGCATTCACTGAAGCGACAAACGGGGATATGCTGGGCTTCAGCATTGCGAATTGCCTAAATGGGCTACCAGCAACTTCAAGACTGGTTGTTGTTCAATTGCAAATAGGACGAGTGAGAATTGTAATTCACACGCAAATTACTCATCGAAAAAACACTTTCCTCTGCTCTAACAAACGTTTGGGAAGAAATAGGGGTAATAACCAATTGAGTTACAGTGTTAGAATCCAAAGGTCATATTGATGTAGCTAGGGGAGTGAGCTATTAGGATAAAACCGAGGGTAGCATGTGAGTCTCTTGGTAGTATTTAGCATTCATGTCGGGGAGAAGAATGTGGAGGAAAAAATCTAGGGGGCAGTCTTTTCTCCCCTTGTACAATAGGGACATCATTCATCATTTGTATATGGTAAGTCATAATTATTAATGAATAATTTGTTTGCGTAAATTGAAAAATAAAATTAATCTATCTTTAAACATGTACCGTCAGTCTAGTGTAAACTTACTCATAAAGTGAAGTGAAAAATCACTTGTAAAGTGAAAAATCACATGTAAAGTGAAAACTTTCTTGTACAGTGAAGCCAAATATCACTGGTATATGTAAAGTGAGTTTACTGGTAAAGTTAAAACACTTATAAAGTGAAGTGAAAAATCACTTGTAAAGTGAAAACTTTCTTGTACAGTAAAACCAAACATCACTGGTATATGTAAAGAGAAAATTTACTGGTAAAGTTAAAACACTTACTTATAAAGTGAAGTGAAAAAATCACTTGTAAAGTGAAAACTTTCTTGTACAGTGCAGCCAAACATCACTGGTATATGTAAAGTGAAAATTTACTGATAAAGTTAAAACACTTACTTGTAAAGTGAAGTGAAAAATCACTTGTAAAGTGAAAACTTTCTTGTACAGTGAAGCCAAACATCACTGGTATATGTAAAGTGAAAATTTACTGGTAAAGTTAAAACACTTACTTGTAAAGTGAAGTGAAAAATCACTTGTAAAATACAGTGAAGCGAAGAATCACTTGTAAAATACAGGGAAGCGAAAAATCATTTGTAAAATACAGGGAAATTTGTTAAGTGGAAAGAAAAGAGTGAAAAATTTATCAAGGGGTAAAATTATTTGTAAAAGTGAAAATCCATTTCTAAAATGAAAACAGTTACTACTGATATTTTGGTCTGACAATCCTAACCATATTAGGTTAGGCCTACACATAATTTTGAAACAAATTTGTCTTAATGTTGCCAAAACCAATATCTGACTTCTAAATTTTATATTATAAAATTTGTGTCAAATTTGAAAAAAAAAATGGAAAAAAGTTTCTTTACATAAGAAGGGAAGAACTTGTGAAGAAACGTAAATTGAAAATATATTTTTTGTGGTTAGACCAAAGTATTTTTTTAAATGGGCTAGTACATATTTCTAGTGATCAAATGGACCAAACCAGTCCTTCTATTTTTGGACAGCAGAAATTACTGAGAAAAGTTAAATTCTTGAAAAATAAGCATATTATTTTCATAGAATAATTTGGATGAAGCCAAGTTCATATCACACGTCATTGATGTATATAACTTACCTGCTAGTTGGCACTTTCAATAGCAGTTTCATTTACCAGACAATTGTTCAGACAGGAACAGCTTCAGTTATGCACTAGTTAGATTCCTGGATTCCGGAATCGTCCTGACATCGACATATAGAGGTATATTGGTGCATCTGGCACAAATACAGACACGAGAAGACTTTTGTAGGCCATAGCCATCTGTTCATAGTGCCATTGATGTCACCTGTCATCTGTAGCCGCCACCTGGGTGGACCAGGTGGCATGGCATATTCCACTGCATCCAGACAGATGTTCAGAGCAATTTACGGCCTGTAATACCTAAAACAATCTTAATAACTGTCAAACAGAGAAATATGGTTTCTGCGTTACATTGTCATGATTTTTCTTTGCAGGAGAAAATTGCATCCAATTTATGACTTATTAATAACATGAATTGTATTGTAAGGGGGTGGGGGTGGGGGTGGTGTGCAGGGGGTAATAAGCCCAACCTAATTTTGGGGAATGATCCTATATTGACAATATTCACACAGTGGTCCGCATCAGGTTGTTTGGCATGGCAGTTGTGCAGTGGTAGTGGACAAGTTCCTTCCGCCTCCCCACTTTGAGACATTGTGAAAGTGGTTAAGGATGGGTACATGTGTATTTCCATCGGAGATGTCAAATGGCGGTCCCGGGAGGGCCACCTGCCTCACTGTCATCTGAGCACCTGGTCAAGAAGAGAAGGCTGAATAGCCTGTGCTCATCAGGGATCATATCTGGTAGCCTGGGTTACCTGTGGTACAGGGTCGTTCATGAGGACAAAATGTACTTCCTGACCCAACTGTAAAACATTCTCACACTTGGATAGAGACGGAACCACATAATGAGTCAATGGAGCCTAAAGTCAGTCATATTACTACATTGAAGGGCAGTCATTACGTATACATATAGATGATACAAATGCCATAACTGAGAGAATACCCATTCAGGGGAAAGACTAAATTTATTGTTACCTTGCCAAAGTTATTAGCCTCGGATTCATGGATGTTGTTAACAAAACAGATGTGTGCAGATTGCGCTCGTTTTCGTTTGTCGTTACCAAGAAAATCGGAAACAATTCAGCCCCCTCTGCAAGCATGCTAGTGGAATGTTTTGTTTATATTTCATGTTCAGATTTTCAGATGATAATATGCATAAAAAAAATTGTCATGATTGTGTTTACAAAAGCGGTGTTCTTGTTGTATCAATAATTGTGATGGTTGTAACAATAAACCAAATAAAAAGGAACTGACTTTATGGCATTATAGAATAAATGGCAATAAAAATAAATTAAATTGAAATAATTATTAATAAAACCTGCTGTAATTTGACGAATTAAACACTTTCTTTTCACAGCTTGTACCGCGAAAAAATAATTTATGCTTAACAAGTTGTTAATGTTTTTAAAGTAAGTTTAAAAGGAAAAATAAAAGACAATTAAACAAAAGGAAATTACTTTTTGCATTAAAGATGCTGGTGATTTCTTCCATTTGAATCTAAACATTAGTATATTTTACTGACAAAATTACCATACATTTAGCGAGGGGGCGGTGTCTAGGATGTTGAGTTCAGGTTCACCTAGAGGTATTGTCATGCCATAATCTTTAAATTCCATCATCAATATTTCCAGGACTATCTTTTTAAAGTTTCATTGTTTGTCAGGACTATCTTTTCAAAGTTTCATTGTTTGTCAGGACTATCTTTTCAAAGTTTCATTTTTTGTCATGACTATCTTTTCAAAGTTTCGTTGTTTGTAAGGACTATCTTTTCAAAGTTTCATTGTTTGTCAGGACCATTTTTTCAAAGTTTCGTTGTTTGTCAGGACTATCTTTTCAATTTTTTTTGTGTCAGGACCATCTTTTCAAAGTTTTGTTGTTTGTTACGACTATCTTTTAAAAGTTGTGTTGTTTGCCAGGACTATTTTTTCAAAGTTGTGTTGTTTGTCAGGACTATCTTTTCAAAGTTTCATTGTTGGTTACGACTATCTTTTCAATTTTTTTTTTGTCAGGACTATCTTTTCAAATTTTGTTTCTCCCTCCCTTCTAGATGTATCCTCCAGGTAGTGCTGAGGAGTTCTCTGAAATGAGTTACAGTTCCAAGAGGCCGCCGGGAATGTATCATCACGAATATTTCGGCGGTAAGCACCATCCACAATTTGTTAATGAGGGCCGTCAGTGTATCATCTCGGCTTCGCCAAAGATTATGATTTTTGGATTAACATTAGTCTTAGAAGTACTGCATGAAGAATATTGGTAGTCTCAGATGGCCAAAACGACCACTAAAGCCTTTTACTCTATGCCCATACCTTAATATTTACATAGTTTGAAAAAAAAAGTAAAAGTGAATTACTGGCTTATATATATTTAATTTTTAGTAAATACATATAATTTCAGTGAATAAAACCACTAAACAATCATAATATCTCAATTATTATTACATTTATTCTAACAATGCTCAGGAGACGATGCATGTCTTTATCATCTCATTATCTGTAATCACGAATGGCTGATTCATTTTTGGCGGGAGAGATTTCTTGATTTTGATGCCTTGATTACTAATAAGGATTTGTGCTTAGGGAGGGCTCCCTCTTTTGGAATACCTTGGGTCCCAGGTGTAAGTTAGTTCGGGATTTGAACTTTGAACAGACTCATAGTGGTAAAACGTCCCTGCTTCCTACCATTAAGCCATACATCAGCAGACATTCAGTGAACTGACTGTAACCTTTGCATTACGGACTGTTAAGTCCCAGAAAGGCATATTGCACTTATATTCTTTTAATACCAGCATATTTCATTTTACTATGCAAGCATACACCAGTGAATTTATGCCCTGCTGTTTCTACTCGTTTAACCTCTCCTGTGGTAAATTAAATGATTGTTGATGAATTTTAGTTTAGTTTTCATTTATATTTGTGTCAATAAAAAAAAAAAAGAGTTTGTATGTTATGCGATTTAAAAAAATAAGTTACAAAATATTTCTGCAGTGTAAAATTTTATCTTTCAGCCCTTCAAATACAATATCCATGTGAAGAAAATTTCATTTTGCAATAATTCTGATATTACATTTGGGTGCCATTGGGTGCCATTGCACAAGCTCTTCATGTACACTTGAATAGGGTGACACTGACACAATTGACAAGAATTGTAGGACATTAGCTTTCATACTTTCTTTCATTACCTTTTACATTAAGTCATTGAGTTCAATAATTAATCTGTGTATATCTCACAAAGTAAAAAGAATTGCCGGTCTAGAAGAACAGCTCTCCAAATACATTACTTCCTAGATTGCAATCATCAGTAATCTCTGTTTTCCTAATTCTGTTTATAACTTCATAACAAGAACAGTTTCATAGTGCAATAATCTTGAATTTGCAATTGGGTGCCACTGGGTGCCATTGCACAATAATTTGTCCATAAATCTGTTAAAAAAATTGTGTATGCGTCATCCACGAAGTAAAATATATTCTGTTTATAATTTCATATTGCAAAAAATTCTGAAATTACAATTGGGTGCCACTGGGTGCCATTGCACAATCTGTTTCATAGATATATACTATTAGTATCATTTTGCAGGTTTCCAATACGAATGGTATAAAAATGAAACAGGGGGCACTAGTGGTCAGTCTTGTTCACATACTGTTGCAGACAATGCACAAATTTATCATTCAATGACTCTGGATTCGTTTAATCTGCAGATGGGTCTTCTGATCCTTGGAGTAATGGAATGGCGCCCTCTCCAGGGTATGCTTCATCCGTGGCATACACCCCGTCGCCGGAAAGTTACAACCAAAACGAACATGTTGTAAGTTTACCGAGTAATTTGTTGTATGAAGGGCTAAGAAAATTGGGTGCTAAGAAAATTCATGTGTCCATTTTATGTTAATGTGACATTCTCCAGAAGTGTCTGACCCTTGGGCGTCTAACCGGGGGACGGGGACAGGTTCCCTCGCTTTTGGAGATTGCACCCATCCACCTTCTTATTTTAACACATTATTTTTTAATTTACAACTATTGCCAGATGCTTCATATCAATTAAAATCCTATGTTTTGTGCTATTGTGATGACACTACCACAGTCGAGTGTGGACTTTTCCTCTTACCATAAATGTTGTTAGTTTTGACTGGAATATCCTTCAAATCTTTTTCAATGTCTACTTAAAAAGTGAAGTGCTTTTGAGTGGTTTTTAATCTCTGTTAAAATTCTTCCCCGCAGCCATATGCTTCTAATCCCGATGCCCTCAGTCTTCCCATATCTGCCGCTACTTATCGAGCTGGACAAGCGGTCTCCACATCGTATTCAACAACGCCTCCCGTTAACGGCTCGGAGCCTGCATTAGGTAAGTGTGTTCGATCACAAGCCCCCGATCTTCTTGCCGTCAATCGCCTTTCCTCTTTCTCGCGTGGGAAAGAATCTATCGATTCATAGCGCAATGCAGGAGTTTCATTCGATCAAGATGTTGTGGGCTGGCAAGGTAGAGGAATACACAGCTACATAAATTTTCATGTTGTGAAATTTATTCTACCATAACCATACTTTTGTGTGTTCTATTAGCCTCGTCGACAAAATAAAAATCTGAAGGAAAAAAAAAAGATTTTTTAAGCTTTGAGGAACCTAAAAACTTTCACCCTTGAACAAGAGGCAAAGGTCACCTCTCATTTCTTATATCTGGAAAAAAAAAGTTGCAGTTTCAATGAAAAAATATGTAATTGTTTGTTTCATTTTATTTTCTTTTAAGCAAGTTTTAAGTTTCAATAAAATAAAAACTGTAATTGCTTGTTTCATTTTTCATGGAAGTTGCATTTTCCATGATTTTTTTTTTTCATATGCGAGTGGCTGGTTCAAGAAATAAATAAAAAATCTTTGCTTTGTTAATGTTAAGCCAGTAAACATTTTCAATTTTCATTTAAATAGTGTGTTGAGAATGGGGCTCCCCGTCGTTCTTGAACATCAACAGAGGGCGCTCTCATATAGTCCTAAACAGCTGTGCATCACTGATGAGTCATAAGTGAATAACTTCAGTGCACTCATTATACTAGTAGTAGTAGCTAGCCTAGGCTGTAGAATGTTACAGTGCTGTTAGTGTTACTGAGTGTTAGGCTAGTTATCAAACTTTGTTACAGTTGATGGCAAAATTAACCTTTCCATGAGATTTTCTGAATACAAGATCTTCTGGTTATAAGCTCTTGTTTCAATTAGGTCACTGTCCAGGATGAATACATCGCAACTTAAAGTAGCGTGGAACGTATATGCTAACGCTTTCTTGGTTGCAAGCCTATATTACAGCGCCCTCTGTTGATATTGGGTCTGGCAGGCAGCCCCATTGGAATGAAACTTGTTCATGTATGCAATTTAAAATAAATATTTTAAATATTTTAATTTCCAACAGCCAGGAGAACAGAGAGTACTGCCAATGGTGGAGCTCAGACAGGGGACGTCATGGGGAAAGCCCTGGCTTCGGTAAGTCCAGCTTTTTATTTCTAACCAGAAACATCAACAAAATGTTAAAAAAGGTACTGTCTGAAGTTTCGAGTCACATAATGTGATTTTTTTCCTTGATTCTTGGTGCGATCTTTTATGATGGTGATGAATTATTCATCCCAAAATTTGTGACGTCACACAGTTACACTCTTACATCATTCTTACATCAATCCATATGTTCTCTTAGCAAGAATTGAAACTTAACTTAGAAACAAGTTTTCCCTGTTTTGTCAGGCCACAGATTATAATCAATAAACCAGTAATTGACATTACATAATAACTACATGAGCAATTTGAAAAATGGTCAGTGGGATGTATTTAAACGGGTTTACGTAACAGCCAGACAGCAAGTTTTTAGTGAGAACGATTTGGCATGGTGTTCTTGCTATGCTGTTTTTATTTGAAAATTTAAACACTGACCGCATCTTTAAAAAAGGACAGTCTAGAGGAAAATCAATTTCTGCACAAGTTCTCTAATTGGCCTGCCCGTGTTTTTTTTTAGTGAAAATTCGTATCGGTGCATTTCAATATTTTGCGGGAAAAAACTAATTCCTGCTAATGAGTATTACCAAAGTGAAAATTAGTATAGTTATTGTGACAAACTGTGGACTGAACGGTTTAAACATCATATGATGAAGAGAAGATTTTGGAGCTCGGTCTTTAAGAACTTAAAGGGGAGTGATGCCAAGTAGTAAAACCTACCAAAAAGTCAGATTTTCAATTGGCCAGTTGAAACACTTATTAATGACCACATCCCTGTTGAAGTAACTTCAGATACAACTATGAACACCTCAATGAAAAAGTTTACTAAAATGTTCATTAAATTAGGAATCTGTGAGTTTTCGGTGTCACCAGAATCTCATGTGAACTCGCTACTTGCAGCTCACCTTTAACACTAATATTGTAAAATGCTAACACACTCTAATGTATGTACACACACATGTGCACTAAACACATGCTGTATATATTATTATAAGAAATCATTTCATTAAAAAGAAAAAGTAACAAGGGGGGAAAACAATGTTTCTGATGATGAAAGAGGAGGAGAAACTACACACCGTGGTGGAAGTACCATTGCAATATCAGATTATGAACATATTAAATCAGTCCACATTTTCAATCTCATTAAGAAACTGGCAAAGTTTGTGACATCACCGTCGCACATTGCACCCAGAAGTTTTTGATTCTCTTGATAATTTAATTAGTGATTTTCTTCTTGAAATAAATTATCTATAGAAATGGAATCTTCAGGTAAAAACTGCTTGTACAATCCATTTTTCAAAAGCCAAATACAAAAACACAGAGCAGGAAGTTTAATGCACACTTTTCACAGGGAAAATTGGGCATTAGAGATATGTGTGATTTGACCCTAGGCCATTTCACTTGCAGCATCCAAGACCTTTGCTTAGATTCCCAAACCTCACATGAAGTTTAGCGGGGGACCCAATGACCTGATTTTACGGCTGTGTTTTGTGGGGGGTTTGGGTGGCATTTATTAACCTTTGACCGCCGAGTGTCGGCTAGGGCTCATCTAGGCCAGGTCCCTGGTGTGTGGTTGAGTGAGGAGGGGGTCAGGTCGCGGTCACTGGGGAGGGGGGTTTGACAGGTGAGGTCACAGAAACAGCTGTTTTTCACTAACATCACTCATAATAGACACTGGAAAGAATTTTCAACTATTAAAATGTGTCCTTCTAGTTATGCGATGAGCTATATATGACATAGGAACATTTAAAAAACTTCCTTGGAAGTTTAAGAAGCATGCTTGAAAAAAAAAAAAACTTGTTCAAATGTTTCATTTTCAGTGCTCAGATTATTAGTATTTGATCCTGGAGTTTTAATTTGTTTTTAATTTATTGTTGGGGTGGGAGGGTGGTGGATTGTACTTTGTTTAGTAGCAATCGGTTTTCCTCTGCTCATTTTCATTCCCAGACAGAAAGCATTTAAAAACATTAAACTGTAACCTCTCGAGGATTGCAGAAATAATGAGCCCCCTAAAAAAAAAAAAAAAAATCAAAATGTGTATGCCAGGTATTTTACAGCTAAGCACCAAATCCGGGGGATAAGTGCCGTAAACAGCTTCTATAGGAAACCTCGAAGACATTAGCATCCATCAGTCACAAAGTTAATATCATAAACAGCCGTCTATCCAAGTATCAGAAATAACACCCACCAGGAAACATATCGGTGATCTGAACATTTTCTACCGAGATCGACATATTTAAGGTTCACCATTCTGGCCTGACGTCTGATTTCCTTAGCTTATTATGCATTTTTGATTCCTTGCCAAAGGGAATCTATGCGGTCTTGATGGCATGTGTATGCATGTGTGTGTGTGTGTGTGTACCTGTTGAGTCTACGCAACCGATGACAAGAACAAAAGAAAGTCCAGTCATCGGTTGTCGAGACAATAGAGAACAAAAGTCATCGGTTGTCAAGACAATCACAAGGTTAGGGCACAGACAAAATGTCGGAAAAACAATAGATAACAAGTTTGTGTGAACTTGTATAGGCATTATGACTAAGGACCCAGACAAAGGAATTCCATGTCCTCAGTAGGAAATGAAATGGAAGTCCTCAGTCCTCACTTGACAATGGTTAGGGTATTTGTCAAGGTTATAAGGTAGGGTAAAGGAAAATTTCAATGAGGTCCTCAGGCTAAATGTCATTACAACATGTGTACAAATGTCATACTTTGTATGTAGCTTCCCCCACATGAATCAGATAAACCTTATATTTTTAGTTCCAATTTCAAGTCAGCAGTGCTAAAACTTTGTAATCGCGATAACTGGGGCACGATAACTTCTGGATAATATCTAGCATACATGTGGCTTCCACCCATGGAGTACATGAACCCTATCATTTTGATGCAGTCCCAAGGTCTTTTCATGGGTCAAACACTGAAAACCTTATAATCATGATAATTATCTAATAATTTTATACTTACACAGAGTACATAAACCCGATTCTTTCAAGGTCATTTGAGGTCAGCAGGGGTCAAGTAATAAAATCTTGTAAATACAATATCTGGTGAATGATAATATCTACTAATGCCATGCTTAACATGTAGCATGTGGACATTGAGTACATGAACTCTATCATTTTTGGTTTAGTTCCAAGGTCATTTGAGGTCAACAGGGGTCACAAGGTGAAAATCTGTACAAAATCTGCTGGCCAAAATCTTCTACCAATGCAATAAGTCAGCTGCTTAAATAGATTGATTTTTTACAAAATTATGCAAATATATATTATCAGGAATGCCAGGGTGTTTGTGGGATTTGTAGACACAAACTTTGAAGATTAAAGTGAGACCATGACAGAATAAGGGGCAATTGGAACTTTTTATTGGAGAATTTGTTGTGAGAATATGTATGGTTAATTTTGGGGAGCTATGTGTGTGGTGATTTAGATCTATGCCAAATAGTGTTTTTTTCATTGTCAGTACTTTAATAATTTTGCACCCTGGACAATTAAAAATTTTGTGTGGCGTGTGAAGATTATTTTCACAAGAATTCAAATAATACAAAAGGCGAGGAATCACAACACACATTTGTGTCTTGTTACAGTTTTCAAGTAATATAACCAATTGAAATATTGCATGTTCATTGTCAGTACTTTTATTTTATATTTTTATTCATAAAATCTGAGGGGCTTCTAGGGGGACAATAAAAAAGGCTACCTAGTGTCACTAATGCACATACCTGTCCAACATTGATTGATCCTCCCCCCCCCCCCCCAATCTGAGGGGCAACTGGGGGGGACAATAACAAAAGGCCCCTAGTGCCACCCATACCTTTCCAACATGTATCACAAATAGTGCAATTGCCATGTGTAAGCCTAAAAAAGCTGACCGACCCTGCCTTTTGAAGGGCATCTGTAGACAAACAAAACTTTTTTTCTTGTCCTTACCTGTGGTACAGGGTTGTCCATGAGGACAGGCATATTTCCTTGCCCTTGAACTACTACATACCTATACACACTGTCTGAACAGCCTCTTGTTAGGCTACCTACCTAGGGAATTGTGTTGTCACATTGGGTGGAGCCTAAGCTCTTCCTGCCTGTGAGGCATGCCCTCTGTGCCAACCCAAACTGCCCAGGTAAACCATCAATCACTCATCGACCCCATCGTCTGTCCAATCTCGGTAGTTACATCGTCATTTCTCATTTTTGTTGGGGTGAAAATAAAAATGACCCAAATTATTACAGACGCGTTATTCCCCCTTTCCAAAATGATTTAGTGCTCCAAGTGACAGTGTTAAATCATTAGGATCCGCTTTGTTGTCCTCCAGACGCCCCTCTCCCGGGTTTTTTTATGGCCTTTTCCAGTCCCCCGCTATAACGTTTTCTGCTCTGCTGGAGCGACCAGGCTTTTGTCGTAAAAAGTTACAAAATCGCAAAATGCCACAGGCCGCAGGTCATTCACTTGAGTTGAAGAATTCCCAGGACAGTGGTTTTGAATAGCTTTCATGTCTTTTGACTCTGGTGGTTAGGCCTCCAGTGCTATGGAAACACCTTTATATAGATATGTCACAAGCTATATCTCACAGGCCCCAGTGAGAACATACACGCACTGCTTCTCTGTGGGCTTGACCTAATCTATCAATGCTGTATGCAAAACCACCAGAAATTTAGCTTGTGGCGACGAAAGAAATTGCTTAAGAAAATATTTACTGAAAATAAGTTGGGAAGGTATTGTGTGACCACCAATTAAATGATCTAAAAACAAGTTGCAAGGTTTGGCTGCACTTTGTAGCTACCCCCCCCCCACAATTAGTCATCACTGTAGGGTCAATGTATGGAGTATTGCTTAATTGTCATATTATGATAGGCCAACAACATTTCACCTTCTGACGGATTTGAGCTGTATATCCTTTACGTGCACATTTTGATGACTTATTGATATTTGTGTTTTTTGGTAGGTTTGCTATTCTTGGTGCATACTGCCAATATTCAATATTCCCTGCCCTGCCCCCACCTGTTTTCAATTTCTTAATAACTCTCCTTAATAAAATGTAACAAAAATAAAAGAAAGAAAAAAGTCACTTGCCCCAGAAAATTAGTTTCACGACCCTAAACATGAACAATGGTTGTAATTGCTGGAAGCATCATACATACATGAATTGACCAATTTTCGAGTTGCGAATGTAACGATGGAAAATTGTTCTGCATGTCCATATCCCTATCCCTATATATTTTGTATATAAGCATTGTACTTTTACCACAGAGGTAATAGACCGCTTCCTTTATGCCCTCCTGACCTGTTTTATTTATGTCTCTTTCCTCTCATTAATTAATGGTTGGCGATCAAGTGCCCCCCTCCCCAATATCTGAGGACCATTGAATTTTTCACAGAGTAATTTTTTTTTAATGTGGCATGTCCCCCCCCCCTTAATATTGAGAATGAATCGCCACACTTGCTCTCATTACTCATGCTATTCTAACACCCATTACAGCCCCAGCCCCCAGTTTTAGGCACTAAGTCGGGGAACAAGGATTAGTACAGCCATCTTGCCTGCCATTTTGTGGTTTTACCTTCACACCTTCATGAAGGGGTCTAACAAGTACTGTCATGACTACCAAACATAAACAAACATTTAAGTGGTACTAATTCCAAATTGTAAACACTCACTCCTTATTAGTGTTACATGCATGAATTAATGTATGTACACAGGCTTTAATTGGCTTTACCAGCAGGTTACACCTCCCAGGAGGACTGTGTGTTTACCTAAAGGATTAACTGTGCAGGTTAGATGGGTACAGCCTATGTCTAATGGTTGAATCACTTCATGTAGGCCTAACATTAAGTACCTTGACTTTAATATTTATAACTATAGCCTAAACATGACTATACTGATTGCTGCTAACAAATTTGGCAAATTATTCACTGCATTCAATCCAAAGAAACTAATTTTTCACGGATAACAGTAAACATTTAGCATTTACGTTCTATCGGTAGGCTAGCCTATTCTATTATGCATGCTTCGTATTTCACATATAGTACTCATGATAATGAAGTATGTACTGTGCATGCATTTATAGTTCTATTTTAATTTGCATGTTAATGGATCCACATCCATAAACTCGGTTACACTGCATGTAAAAAAAAATGTAAAAATGTTTAATTGCATATAAAACATTCAAGGAAATGAAGCGTGCATGGTTTTGTTACGTACAGGCAATAAACTGCATTCATGAGCACAATTGTTTCCCACGCAAGGGGCGTGATCGGCATTGCATCGGCAATTAATACATGATATTGTATTATGTTATTACGATGTTATTACGATTACGTTATTTGCATTTAAAAAAAAAAATGTTTTTGTCCAATTATCTCTGCCTGTAGATAACCCGATTGGGAAAAGGTGATTGTTTTACCATTGTTCTTCCATTCTAGTTCATGTTTTGTTTTTACTGTTGTAATTAATACGAATCAGGAAATTACGATTACGATTTTACTCTCTGTCAGCACTTAATCGCACTTAAAGCAATAATCAGGGCTTGAGGCCTGAGAATTACCTTTCAAATTTTAAACAAAAGATTTTGCCATTCGTTTTAGATGTTATTTATGATTAAAAGCCTCCCTGAATCTTTCAAACCACAAATTGCCTTATTTTTTTTATGTCTAGCCCCACCCATTAATATTCAGAACATGGTGAAGAAAAACAATTGGGCATATTGACTCATAATGGTGCATCTCTATTAGCCAAGTATGACATATTGATCCAATATGAACTTATCATGTTTATTTACAAGCTGTATGCACCCACACACACACACAGGTGGGTTTTACATTAAGTCTGAGGACTCCACACACAAATTCCCTTTGTCCTAACCCTAACCTGACAATACCGTAACCATTGTTCGAACATCCAAGGACCTTTTGTACCTATTGAATTCTTCTTCCGAGGACCTGAAATTCCTTTGTTCAAGTCCTCGGACCTGCTGCAAAACACGTCCACATACACGTCCGCATGACTGCATAGATTCCTTGAGATTCAAGGAATCAATAATAGAGATTTATAATGCACACCTATCCCCCTTGCTCAAGGTTCAAACAGAAAACAAATAAACAGCAAGAAAACTCATAGAAGAAAGAGAAATATATAATCCAAATCACTGTAACCTTCATGCATGAGCAGATATTCACATTTAGCCATTCTTTGTAATGCGTGAACTTAACTTTACCATACCACAGTGAATTGAATTCAAACAATGGTTATTTTTGGTATATATATTTATTTTATTATGGCAGCTGGTAATGATCCATGACTATTCCATTGCATACATGATTTAATATATATGTTATAAAAATTAATTAACCTTAATGGCAAGAACTTACAATCTCAATATTTACATACAATATAAAATCTATACAAGCAGCTGATAGATTATGCCTTTTTAGTACATTTATACAAAACATTATCATTGATTGAACAAGAGCCACAATTCTTTGGGATTCAAGTTCAGTAAGACCAACATCACTGTTGAATCTTCCATCAGTAATTGATGGCAAGCTATCAGTTATCGATGGCAAGCCTGTTGATTGGCTAGGCCACCAATTAACATGGATGGTAAGCAACACCTAAGTCACTGGTGGCTTGTTGATACATTGGCTAGGCCACCTGTTGCCATAGATGGCAAGCAACCCCAGAGTCAGTGGCAACCTGTTGAAACATTGGCTAGGCCACCTGTTGTAAAGGATTTCTAATCACATACAGGCACTGATGGCTTGATGAGAAACATTGGCCAGCCTACCTGTTGCCACTGATGGCAATCAAAAGGTAAATGCTAGCCTGTTGAGACAATGGCTAGCCTACCTGTTGCCACTGATGGCAATCAAAAGGTAAATGCTAGCCTGTTGAGACAATGGCTAGCCAACACAGCTACTGCTGGCTTCTTAAAACATTGGCTCCATCACATGCCATCAAGGATGCATAAATCAATAATTTCCATTATAATAATGCAATAGCATTTTTTTTTTCATAATTCTTGTAAGTAGAATAATTGGATTTGGTTTTCTGATGATTTTAAGCAAAGCGGGACAGCACCTTTTATGGAAGACATTTTCAGTGTTTTGTAACATTTTCCATTTTCCTTTGAAAGACAAATTTTGAAATGATTAAAATCAATCTACGTCACTTGAGGCACAATTTACACTTAAAATAAGTAAAATAAAAATATGAAAGAACAAGACATCAAATTCTAGTGTAGATAACAAATGTGTGAGAGCCTATAACGGGTCTGGAAATACATAGTTTTCACCCTTTTCCAGAAATGACAAATATTCCCCATTGCATTATGCCCGCAATATGTTATTTGGATATATATATATTCTGAATACACCCTGATGTGACATAACCCCTGGAGGGGTCTTCTGGGCCCGCTAGCTGGCAGGGAAAAAAAAGGTTAGTAGCACAGTGATTAGCCGCGCATGTAAGTAAGTGGACCTACTGACTGAAACAGGCCAGTAACAGGTCTGGACTCTTTAAATACTTTGTCATTTCTGGAAACCTGCACAAAAAGACAGATTTGTACGTTTTTCACCCCTTTCCAGAAATGACAAAGTAATTCTCACTGCAGTTTATTGGTCTAGAACAGCACCTTTCTTGTAGGAAGATATTCCCTACTATAAAATTATAGTTTATAAACAAAAATATTGTTATTTACTAAAATATATTGTTGTTTATGAAATGTTGATCAATTCAGAAAACAATATCAGCAATATTAATAGGACTGAAATATATGGTCTTCGTCGCAAGCTTCAATATATCATTGGGCTGTATAGCATAACCGACAAACATTATCTGTCAACAGAAGAAGTAATTTTACAGGAACTATTATCAATAGCCAAAGCCTTTACAATCATCTTCAAGGGAGTCAACAACCCTTAGAAAAATATTCTACAGAATTCTAACAAAAATCTATAGCATTTCTATACAAGTTCTATAGAATTCTTTAAGCATTGCTATAGAATTATATAGAACTTTTTTGTACAGGGAAAGCATGTCGTAAAACTATTTATGAAGGATTAAAAGGCAACATAAATACAATTGAGTCATGTGATGCATGTGGGGCAGATACTTTCAAAAAATAGTTTTTTATTGCATGGCTCTATTGGGTGCGCTGAGCAACATCAATACATAACAAGTCTTTGGATGGTAGTAGGTTTGTATTAAAGCAAAACCCATGTTTCTTTATATTATACATATATATATATACCAACAAAGAGACATGTACAATGTACAATTGTACTGCTTTTTCTTTTCATTGACTGGGTAGGTCAACAACAAATTCTGAGGTCATGAAAATCTAAATCATTTAAATCAGAGAATTGGTGTCTCTGCCTAGAAATACATACATAGCATCAAATGAGCAGTTTTCTAGCATATAACAAGCTATAAGCCCATACATAGCATCAAATGAGCTGACCAGTCTAGCAGTTTTCTAGCATATAACAAGCTATAAGCCCCATACATAGCATCAAATGAGCTGACCAGTCTAGCAGTTTTCTAGCATATAACAAGCTATAAGCCCCATCCATAGCATAAAATGAGCTGACCAGTCTAGCAGTTTTTTAGCACATTTTGATTGAGAGTTAACCTTTACAACCCTGTTCTTTATCTTATAAGTGTGCCTCTATCTAGATGAGGAATACAAATAAAATGATTAATAATTATTTTAAAAAAAAGTATGAATAATTCCCCCCAAATTAAACAAAAAATTATATCTTTGGCATTTGCTTCAAAAGTGGCTTACAGCCATATTTAAGATGTCATAGATACACCAGATGGACAACTCAATTTTCCTCAAAATGTCCACTCATTTTGTCTTCATCTAATATTTTGATAACTATTAGAATATCAGTGAAATGTTGATTTTGTAACAAAGAAATTTGAAACAATTCTAATGAAGAAAAAAATCATGGCCGAAAACAAAGAGGAAAAACAGAGACTAAAATTCATTCTGCAGCATGTGATTTTACTAACACCATTACTGACTTACTTAATTCTTCTGCCATAAATTTTAGCTTATTTTCGTACCTCATTTACATCCATATAAAATACTTGAATGGCAGTGCTAGGGTTTGCATCTCCAAGTAATGTTTAGAATTCCGTCAAAAAATGTGAAATGTTTTTAAAAAAATTAAATAACAGAAAAATAAATCATCACATTTCCGTCATTTAAAAAAAAAATATTATCTTAAAACCCAGTCACCAATGGATTTTAATTATATAAATCCAAAAAGTATTTGAATAAACTGATTTGATATAACAATGAGATTTGACACTATTGTGTTAAAGATGAATTAATTAAGGTTTTATTTTTTATCAGATGCTATACCATACATTCATTCATAATCAGCTGAATTTAAATGAAATGGGAAGCGAACATTGTTACAATCTATGCTAATTTGGTTGTATGCATAGTCTTCACAGGCTTACTATGTATTTTAGGTATAGGGTATCTGTTTCACTACACATTAATTTGTGTTGCAGGATATAAAATGAACACACTGTGTGAGTCACCTATGGAATGAATCAATAAAAACCATTTGATGAGAGACATTAATGACTAGGACATCAAACTCTGTAAGCAGCTTCAAGAGTTATATTATCATAAAACAATTACAATCACTGTACAACTTGCATAATCTGTTTCCAAGGTGATTTCTGGATCTGCTATACCTTGTTAATTCTGCAAAAGTGGGCTTCTCTCTGTAAAGTAGTCCTGAAATGAAAGAGGGGAAATATGGTATAAATATACATCAGGCTGTAACGATTAGGCAGTAACGATCAGGCTGAAACAATCAGGCTGAAACGATCAGGCTGTAATGATCAGGCTGAAATGATCAGGCAGTAATGATCAGGCTGAAATGATCAGGCTGAAACGATCAGGCTGTAATGATCAGGCAGTAACAATCAGGCTGTAACGATCAGGCTGACATGATCAGGCTGAAATGATCAGGCTGAAATGATCAGGCTGATATGATCAGGCTGTAATGATCAAGCTGTAATGATCTGGCTGTAAGGACCAGGCAGTAATGATCAGGCTGAAATGATCAGGCTGAAATGATCAGGTAGTAACGATCAGGCTGTAACGATCAGGCTGAAATGATCAGGCTGAAACGATCAGGCTGTAATGATCAGGCTGAAATGATCAGGCTGTAAGGATCAGGCTGAAATGATCAGGCTGTAAGGATCAGGCTGAAATGATCAGGCTGAAATGTTCAGGAAGAAATGCTCAGACAGTAATGATCAGGAAGATCAGCCAGGTTGAGTATCCAATGGGTATCAGAATTGGTATTTTCTTATTCTCCACTGTCTTAAATTAGGATATGGTTAGTTTTTGGGTCAGAGTTTGGGAGTATATGTTTTAATTTAGTGTGCAAGTCAATGGGTTTTTCCCCTTAATGGTCGATATGTCCTGTAATTGACATTATCTGAAGAGTTACATTAATGATTAATGGTAAAAGACTCTTCTTAGAAATTTATTTCACACACCCACTCACAAAAGTTGTGTTAGAAATAGCCACATACATAACAGCCAGTATTATATGCCTTGAGAATGTCTCGATACCCTGTGGTCTCAGGTTTTTAAGATCGGTCAGGTTTTTACTGGTTACCAATTTAGGCCAGTATAACTGTAGCTTTGATCTTCATTCTCGCTGGGTAACATCCACATTGTAATGATATTGGTGTAATGCAGAACACATAAACAGTTTAGGATAAACACACCCAACAGGTAACCTTAGCTTATATGAAAGAGGATTAAAAGACACACAAGATACTGATATCAGCATTACTAATTAAACAGAAAAAGAAAAGCTTCTTGATGCGATGTGCATCTATGATGTCACAAACATTGCCAGGTTCTTCATGAAATTGAAAATGTGAACTGATATCAAGCATTCATAATTCACCACTTTCATCATATCTGTGAGTCATCGGCAGAAGAAAATCTTGAATGAAACTTTTGATTCCTATATAAAACACTAAGAAATGCACAAACATTAACCTTATCCTACAACTGAAGTTGATGCAGTTTTTCACTGGACTATTCATTTACCTCTGTTTCTTCATTGACTACTGCTGTTGGTAGTATGCTCTCAGACCTTCGTCTCTTCTTTATGTATACCAAGCACCCTATGATGATGGCTATGACTCCGATAGCTATTAGACCCCAGCCAGCTATCTTTGTTATCAGGTTAGGGTAAAGAGTCAACAATCGAAACTGTGGTCCTTGCGTGCCATTGATACAACTTGACTGTTGGGAGAACCAGAAAAGAAAAACGATTGATGCTCCTACAAAGATATGGTCAAAATGATACTGGCTGCATGAAAGAAACCTTGAATACAAATTTTATTAGATACAACTTGGCAATGCTTGAAGCTACTAAAGCTCAAATCAAGTGACTCCGCCATGGTTCGAAGTTGGGACCTTTCATTGTCTGTTTCGCGGGCCACGAGCCTATTGTTGATGCTACCAACACCAGAGATCAATTATGATGTAAATCCAACCGAGTTATTGATGAGTTTCAACAAAACAAAATGGAGACTTTACAATCCCATTCCTCAAATTCTGCTTAAAAAATTGCCAGAGCCAAATTTTCACAACACAGACATGGAAGAGCAACGCACCACAGAAACGGAAGAGCAACACACCTCAGACACAGAAGAGCAACACACACCACAGACATGGAAGAGCAACACACCACAGACATGGAAGAGCAACACACCACAGACATGGAAGAGCAACACACCACAGACATGGAAGAGCGACATGCCACAGACATGGAAGGGCAACACTCACAACATACATGGAAGAGCAACACACCACAGACATGGAAGAGCAACACACCACAGACATGGAAGAGCGACACACCACAGACATGGAAGAGTGACACGCCACAGACATGGAAGAGCAACACACCACAGACATGGAATAGCAACACAACACAGACACGGAAGAGCAACACACCACAGACACAGAAGAGCAACACACCACAGACATGGAAGAGCGACACACCACAGACATGGAAGAGCAACACACCACAGACATGGAAGAGCAACATGCCACAGACATGGAAGAGCAACACACAACAGACACAGAAGAGCAACACACAACAGACATGGAAGAGCAACACACAACAGACACAGAAGAGCAACACAACAGACATGGAAGAGCGACACACCACAGACATGGAAGAGCAACATGCCACAGACATGGAAGAGCAACACACAACAGACACAAAAGAGCAACACACCACAGACATGGAAGAGCAACACACAACAGACATGGAAGAGCAACACACCACAGACATAGAAGAGCAACACACCACAGACATGGAAGAGCATCACGCCACAGACATGGAAAAGCAACACGCCACAGACACGGAAGAGCAATACACCACAGACATGGAAGAGCAACACACCACAGACATGGAAGAGCATCACGCCACAGACATGGAAGAGCAACACAACACATTGGGGTCACCTAGGAGAAAAATTTGCTCAAATTGTTTGCCTAAATGCTTAAAACGTTAACCATAACAACCATCCAGAGACTGTATCCATTACACTGTATGTTGAATTTTATACCCATTTGTTACTTGCCAAGACAGCTTCTACTTGCCAGAAGGAATTGGGCCTCAACTAATGTCAAGCCCTGGGACGTGTGAATTTACACGATGTCAAAGTTCATTCAAGGATTTCTGTATTGTATTCAGGCTAATTCAGTTTGCAAAGTACATTTCTTGTATGCAGGTTCTCCATAGTTAGCAGATGTTTCCTCTGTTTTCAAAGAGGTTTAACAGTTATTCAATATTGGTTTTCTGTTTTAATATAAATTCCATTCGACTGTTTGTTACCTTTAAAGGCAAACAACGTTTGCAGCCCAAAGTAGGCTTAAAATCTACTAGACTGGTCACCTGATTTGCTTCCACCAATTACAACTTTCACAGGGAGGTCTTAAAGATTGACTGTGGCCAGACTTGTATACCTTTAACTCAGTAAGTAGATTTGAAGAATAGAACAGTTGCTCCTACCTCATTAAGCCACATAGTTGGGAGATATATTTCTGGTAGATGTTTCCAATCTCTGAAATGAAGAATTAGATTAGAATGATCAAGTGATTCTTATTCTCACACACATTTAGTAATTGTTGGCCTGTCGAAGACATGATAATACTGGTATTTTGGCGCGCTTCGTGTGTGCTTATTGTTCTTCTTCTCATGTTTCTGAAATCCACCTCAATGTGATGGTCAACTTGGCTTTTCTGAAAAAGTAGGCTACATGTAGAGGCTCAAAAAGTTCAGTCCACTTGGTGCTGGTAATAATTTTTCTCACTAAATGTGGGCCTAGAAAACACCTTTCCCCAATGCACGTGTTGAGACGCTCAGTACGGTCCGGTTGTCGGTTGATACTGGTATTCTTTTACCAAGCTGTCTCAAAATGTAAGGCTAGGAAACCGGCTCTTCCGAAAAAGTACATGTACAGGTCACAATTTTCACGTGCTTCGCGCGCAGTAAAGTCAGACTGCTGCTGTACTGCTGATAGTACTGTAATGTTTTCATACGAAATATAGGCCTGGGAAACAAATTCTCCAAATGCACATGAAGAGGCTAAAAATATTGGTAAGGTCTGGTTGGTACTGTTTTTTTTTCTGTCTCAAACACTCTTCGAAAAAGTAGGCTACATGTTAGAGACTCAAAATTTTGCATGCAGTAGATCTGTTTGGTACTGGTATTTTTACATGGCTGTCTCAAAATGTAAGGCTAGGCAACCGGCTCTCCTGAACAAATACATATACATGCTAATTATACATGCTTAAATTTCATCAAAGCCTATCTTTTTTACAAAAATTTTCCTGTACGCTAGCACCAACGCTACGCACCAACGCTATGCTTCACCTAGATTTTTTTGCTGACAATTTATGTATACCCGGTAAATGGTGCCCCTGGGTAAAAAATTCCTGTAGTATGGTAGTTCATTTTCCTACCTGTTTAAAAAAGAAGACCTTGGCAACCAGTTACATATATAGCCTCAATTTTTTTGCGCATATACTAGTTTAATTTATTTTCCTTTCGAGAATAATTCTGTGTTGTTACAAAGGGCACTAAAATTATTAGTCTTCTAAGCCTATCTTTATTGGCAAAATTGTCCTGAGAAGGGCTATTTCTGGCAATGTGAGAGGTCCCTTTTAAAAAACCAGAAAACCAAGTGGTTTTGTGTTTCCTTGCTGTCTCAAATTAAAAATTCTGAACTCCTTCCTGTCAAGATTATATTTCCATATTGTGAGAAAGCTACATACAATATAGGAATGAGTGACCTTACATACCAACTATGAGTTTCATCCAAGTTTTCCCTATAGAGTAGTTTTCAGCAATTGACCTGTGTTGACTTCAAATGAACTTTGACTTCCTATGAAATCAATAGG
>JAODFY010099619.1:0-11652 GCA_027580055.1 Paracaudina chilensis | reverse complement strand
TCATGACGTCATTTAACGGTTTGAAATTGTTTTCCGGTCCGAGGACATAATTATCGTGAACTATAGTGTTGAAACATAGTTGTATCTTGTTAGACACTTCAGAAGTCCTACAAAAATCTTCAAAGAATTGTTTTTGCCAAAGACCGTCACAAAGTTCGCTTTACGTGATAATTATGGCTTCATGGCCCCATTTCAATGTCAGTAAACTGTAGCAAGTACCGTAGTGCTAGCCAATGCGATGATATTGAAGATAATGCTGGTAGCAAGTCTTGCTATTCTTGTATAAAAAGGAGCCTTAGATTGTGAATTGTGCTTATGTATATGTAGGCCTATAGTCGACAAAAAAGCTAGCCCAAAGCACAGAAATTTACCCATAAGGGTAAACGTAACAAATGTTAGTGTTAATTTAAGAGGGTATTATGCCTTCCCGTATCTGCTTGTTAACAGCTTCATTCAACGTCACGAAGAACGGACTTTACTCAACTGTATCCAGGCGGAATCTGTAGGTAACACTCAAACAAGCATGGAGAAGGGACATAGCGCGTGGATAGAGGTAGTTGTTTAGAGACGTACGGCTAAGTGAAAACGAGTCCATTGAATTGAAACAAGAACTGAGCTACGTTCAAATGTTACTTTTAACGCAGTGGGAAATACTTTGTCTTTCTGGAAAAGGGTGAAAACCGTAAAAAAAATATAAAAAAAACGTCAAGTGGGGCGGGTTTCCAGAAATGACAAAGTATTTCCAGGTCTGCTTAATTGCACGCGCGGCTCGTCACTGTGCTACTTGCCTGGTTTTCCGCCAGCTAGGTGGCTCGGAAAACCCCTCCAGGGTTACGTCACATGTGCTGAGAAAATATATCCAAATAACATATTGCGCGTAAGGCAATGGGAAATACTTTTGTCATTTCTGGAAAGGGGTGAAAAACGTAAAAAAATCCGTCCTTTTGGGCGGGATTCCAGAAATGACAAAGTATTTCCAGACCCGTTTCTTGGTAATATTTTCACACAATTTTGTACGAGCGTCCGACCCACTTTGACACCAACCTGCAGAAATACCGTATATGGTGTATTCGTAACGCTTTCCATGACTTTGTGCAATAGTGTAAATATATGCCTACTTCCTTTTCATTTTTTTTTATTGTATTTTCTTCATAATTTAATTAAGAACCAAGTTCAATGACAATTACTGGTCATTAAATAAGTGCCTTATGAACTCGTTAAAGAGTAAAATGATAATATTAAAATATTATCGGAGATGGAGCCGCAAAATATGAATGAATTATTCAGTCTATACAATAATCACGTAAAGCAACCATACTACATTCTTTTTGCTAACCATAACATTCATAAAACACGTTTTTCGTCTTTTGTTCGGTGAAAAACTTAACACTAAATAATACATGAACGTTTCTGGAAGTATATTGCCATTTCTGGAAATGCGCTAGAAAAGGGTATTTTTTTAACGTTTTTCACCGTTATCCAGAAATGACAAGGTATTTCCCACTGCTATTTTAGCCCGCAGTATGTGATTTGGGTATGTTTTGTCATCACATTCCTAAATGACATAACCGCTGGAGAGTTATCAATGGCCCGCTAGGTGCTCGAGAAAGTCAGCTAGCAGCGCAGTGTCTTGTCGCAGTAACTTGTCTGAAAGTATCTGCTCATTTCTGGAAATGCGCCGGGAAAGACGGCTTTTTTACGCTTTTCACCGTTATCCAGAAATAACAAAGTATTTCCCACTGCGTTACATGGGCATTTTAAAATGAAAATATTTTGCAAAAATAGGATATACGAAGGTTCACGTAGTTCTGCAATTTAAAAACAGTAGAATAATTTGAAGTCTGACATTACCTTTAAGATACCTATCCCACCAAAGGTAACAATGGAAGCCGACAGATTAGTATTGAAATCGTATTTTTTTCCTGGAAGAAATATTGATAAACTGTTCCAAACTTAAACCACACGACCACGAATAATAACTGGGATAAGCTGTTAATTTTAACATAAACGAACCGAAAGTGTTTTGATGATTACGGGTGAGAGCAAAATTATTTCCCTTCAACAATTATGGTTATGCAGAGTTTCTTGGACAAATGTATATTTCGTTGGACAGCTATGAGAATTTAATGGTTTCATTAAAAGAATAGTGCCAAAACCAACCTTTCTGATAAATACGAGGAGGAACAACTGTAAGCAACGCTCAAAGTTCTTTTACAATAGCAATAGTTGAGGTATTGATTTTTTAAAATCACTTTAAGTTTTCATTTTAATATACATCTGGCAAGATTTGTGATGTCATTACTTGACCTGGAAACACTTTGTTTTTCTTTAATTATAATTTTCATATTTTTTATCAACTTGACATGATATGCCAACGTTTGTTATATTTTTAGTATAGTTTTTAGTATAGTACAGCTGCAGTTCCTACTTCTATAAATACTATATTTCAAATAACAAATAAATGATTTAGATGCAAAATGGTGCTCTCATTGTCATTCTTTGAAGGAAATTTAACCTCTAAAATTTTGTATTTACATTGTCAAAACTGTTTATTTTGGACAATGATTAAAAAATCCTCCGGAGGTGTAAGTGCAGGGAGGGGGGCAAGTCAATATTGGGGGAAGATGCCCCCATACCCCCTATAGCGCCGCCACCTATCTGTGATGTCACAAATGTTACCAGATGCTTAAAAAATAAGTTAAAATTTAACTAATAACACCATTTTAGTTGTGTTTTTTCCTTCTCTTAATTTTCAGACACGTGACCCAATCACGTGACCCAATCACATGATAAAGTGGTTAGAATCAAGGTGTTGTTTGGCAAGACGGTTATAATGAAATGAATTATACAGGAATGAAGAAAAAAAAAACATGTTTAATATTATTTGCTATTTGGTTTAACGCCATATTATTGTTGTAGATTGCATTCGTTCACTTAATTAAAGGAAAAGTTCAGTGAAAATGCAACTTTTCAAATCAGTTCACATTTTCAATTTTATTAAGAATCTGGCAACATTTGTGACATCACACTTGCACATTGCATCCATTTTTTTTATGTATTTTTTTTTTTTTTTTTTAATATATTACCTTTTGGTAAATATTATGTTTGGTTGTTGAGTTATTGACTTAAAATCAGTTAAAATCAGTTAACATTTTCAGTTGAATCAGAATCAATTTTCATTCATCTGGCAACGTTTGTGACATCACAGATGTACATTGGATCTGGAAGTTTTTGTTTTTCTTTATTTTGTTCAATTATTTGAAATATCTATTATATAGAATGTATATATATTGGAGCCAAAATTCTGCCGTACTATATATAGAGTTTTCCAGTCAAGGTGCATTGATGACATCACAAATAATGCCAGATGCTCTAAAATTACTGACCAGATTATAATTACTAATTATATCATAAATACGTATGTGCAATAAAAAATAACATGTTTTCAAGTTAAAAATCTACTTTGTAAATACTTGATAAACTATTTGTTTATATAATTATTGGTTTATAAACTAGTTGTAAAATAAGTTATTTATTATGAACGAATTATTTGTAAAATGTAATATTGTGCTTTTAGATGCATGTGTAGTTGTTCATGGATGGGTAGTTCATGTTTGTGTAGATGTAAGCTATGATGAAACATAGCTAGTTAATTCCACATTTAATACGAGGAGGCATTTGTATAGAACCTACAAAGATGCTCTGTATACGCGAGGATGGTAATGACAGTAACAATAAGAAAAGGAATCAACACGAGTCTTCGGTATTCTTTTGAAAAGTTTGAGTATGCTCACCCTGATGTTGGGAGGGAGTTCCAAAGTCGGGGTACGGCAGCATAGAAGACGTCATCCTCAGTAGCGGTTTGGTTTTTGGACAGTGAGACGTGTTTTGTCGCAGGAAGAATTTGTCCCGTATTTAGAAATTTTAAGAGATGACAGATTCTATACAGAGAGTTCAAACATTTGAAAAAAATACAACAAACTTTTAAAAATAATGCGTGCAGGACTGTGTTAACCAGCCAATGCGACTGGGTAGAGGAACAGAGGGATGGTCACGTCCGACAATATCTTAGTCGCTATTTTGGAGTTGCTAAAACCGAGTTAGTTCCCGTTCACTGACATCATAAAGCAAATATGACATTTGGGTAAATTTATTAACGGAACTTTCATTAACGTGATTAGCTAAGAAATCTTGAATCTCCTCGGAGATCCGTGTTGTATCATATTTGATCTGCGGATTGGACAGCGACAACAATAGAGGACTAGAATTGTCCCAAATATAGATGCAGTGGTTATGAAACCATTGGTTATTTCGAATAAATTTCTACCATCAGGCTCTGTAGCTCAGTGGTAGAGCATTAGACATCAAAACATAGATCACACTGAAAAAAAAAACACTTGGTTCAAAGAAATGTCAGGCTGCATGTTATTCTTTTAATTGCGGGAACGCTCAAGACAGGCCGTAGAGGCCGTTAAGTTCCTATAAATTCATGCGCTTTACGCGTTCGGCATATGGTTTGTTCAGCTGGTTTGCCCCCAGTGTTTTTTCTACAGACGCCCGTGTTGCCTACACCCCAAGTGTATTAGGCAACGAAATACATTAATGCTATCCTTTATGCTGAGCACCAAGCGGGGAGGCAGTAAGTTCCATTTTAATCTTGGTATGAGTCCGCCGGGGTTCCAACTCCCAACCTCCCGGATGTTGAACAGATGCTCCAACCACTGTGGTTCGCATCTTATGTTGAACAGTTCCAGGCAATGATAAAGGTTCTAGCGTAATCATTATCCATTGAAATATTTTCCTTTAAGCAATTAAAATGGCTACATCTCGATAAAAAGGCAGATAGGTTATGCCAGTCTGGCAAAACTTACATGTTTCTAACAGTTAATTTCCATTTCCAAACTCTGCACTTTATTCATTGATTTCTCACTGGACTGTTCTTTTTGATATGATATAGATTACCTAGTCACCATATAAATCCAAGATGTGACCTTTTTCGAGAGAGTAATGACCTTTAGTTATAATCTTTAGTTTCTTTAGTAATCTTTATTTCAATTCTTTCAGTGGCGCCGACAGACTGGTCAGGGTAGGAGGGAACAGAGGGGGCACAATATTTTATTTCTTTATAACATAGAAATTGTATGGAACCATTTTGGTTTCTAATTGCAAAACTATAACTTTTCGCCGAAAAACGAATTTCACATAGCTGCCTATGTGTCGTTGTTCGAAGCAACCACCCCTCAAATGAATGTTATGTTTTAGCATATTTGAAGTACCTGTGGAATAAAAAAAGTTAAACTATAAATTTCTTATATAGCGCATTCCATGTAAATCCATCTCAATGCGCTTCACAATGCATTACCCCTGGTCATTGGTAACTTGTCAAACCCACACACAAAGTGTGCACATATCGAACAGTATACGTTCGAGACACACTGTGTCCCCGGGGGACTTCCCACAATATAGCGCATCACTATATTTACAAGTAATCTCGATTGCTCCTCTCGAACCCATTTGCACCTGGGTGGAGAGGAGCAATCGAGATAATGTGCCTTGCCCAAGGACACTACGCGACAGTATGACCAGGACTCGAACCCGAAACTTCTGGATTACGAGACCAAAGTCCTAACCACTTGGCCACCACGCTAACTATTCCTGTTTTTTTTTTTTTAAATCAAGGTTTTTATCGCCGACCATCAATATCATCCACATTCTTCACCTATTCCCTGCAGACCCTGCACCAATCATGTGTCCCACAAAGTAAATCAAAACAAATAATTGTCTCTTGTTGTAAAATGTGTCCCAAGCTACCGAAAGGACAATAACAACATGTAGCTCATTGTTATTGCCTTTTTGGTAGTTTTGGACACATTTTACAACAAGAGACAATTATTTGTTTTGCTTTGCTTGTGGGACACCTGATTGGTGGATGGTCTGCAGGAAATAGTAAGCTCATTCAATCGGGCTAAAATATGGGAGATGGGACCGCTTGGATGGTGGATCAGTGTGGGTTGTACCCCTGGTTGGACCGTTAAGGGGGAATAAAACAATAGAAGAGGAGCAAATTGACGTTAATTGGAAATTGAAAGTTGAATCGCAAGTTGAATCGCGTATATGGGACCCTGAGCTTAAATGTTGTATTTTGTCGCGGAACCTTTTCGAAATAAATATCACCTATTCTCTGGGTATGATAACGGCACGTTCGCGTGTGTCCCACGTACACCATGACTGCAGTGAAACGCGCATATAGCTGGAGTGAGCACACATACCATTTTATGCCCGTGAATTGAGGTGGTATATATATAATTCATCTTTTTGAAGAATATCCGTAAATTTTGTTGCAAATGATGAATCTTTCATTCATTGTCACGCTACATATGCATTATGATGTGGTATAATGATGACAAAACCGTCAAATATAAACCCTGACTATTGATGTAAGTTCACTTTAAGCCGGGTCCCATACATGTGATTCAATATGCGATTCAAATTTCAACAAATTTGGTGAAACACAGATGATTCACCAGTCACATTGTGGGACACAGGAATAAACGTGCACATCGATTCAACTTTCAAGTAAATTGCAGAAGAGAGCAAAACGAGACACTATTCCCGAGCAATGGAATATTAATAATTAATTATTTATTAACAAAATCAAGGTCACACATCACCTTAAAGCAGTTAGCTCTGACCGGGTTATCTGTCGTTACACAGACACGGACATGCTATCCTAAATAAAAGCGTATGCGGACAAAGGGGGACATTCTACCCTGTCACATCGGCGTGCTTGCATGTTTCATGTATATTAACATTTCTCCTAACACCCTAACCCTAACTTCAGTAACTACTGTGTTATCGTGTTATACACTTTCATCAGTAGTTACTGAGTATTCCATGCGTATTGGGTGCTTATAGATTAACATCTCAGAACGGCGCGTATAGGTTTACCTTATCGGCAATATTGTTCAATGTGCAGGTACTGCTGATTCTCGTGTATATGTTTTTCATCATTATATCTCGTGTACACTTCGAAAAGGACAATGTTTTGGGTTTAGTTTATGTACATTACCATATTGTGCAGCCATCATACATGTAGGCACTTCGTAGGAAAGAGCTCAACGAAAGGCGTTACACAAAACAAACCGTCCGCCAATGACATCCGTTTCCCTCCATGTCAAAAACAGTATGACATATTATGTATTAGCATAAAGTATTGTATCATGTAATTACGAATAACAATATGCAGTATTCATTCCTTCGTGGTATTGTAACACGTTAGAAAACGTAACACTAAGCACGGGTATCACTCCAACACACCAGAACCCGATTATAATAACAATTACATTTTAGATAGTGCTATGTATGTATGTATGTATGTATGTATGTTTGTATGTATGTAAATATGTATGTATGTATGTTTGTATGTATGTATGTAAGTCAATATAAAAGCTCTGTCACAGATGGTGACAAAGGCTCGTTTGCACGTTCTGAATTATACAGGCACTACGTATAACGACTGCGTCCTGTTCTCTTTTATACATGTGTGTATCTTTGAGGAACCACCGGCCGCGCCTACATTATTATGAATACTAGAATGTTTATATAGTATCATGATATTATGAATACCTTGATGCATGTAATGGAATTATGAATAACATATTGTCGACATCAAGAGACTTTCACTATCAGATGATGCTGCCAACTTGTGCCAAGTACCTCGTGTCCACCCGTAGACGCATGGTAGAAATCGTAGCACTGAAACCGGAAGAATGGGGATGAAATATCCAATGCGAAAGTTTGTTACCTGAGAGAAATGGATATCGGGCCAGCACCCGGTGCCCTATTGAATATAGTACGTTGCAAATGTATGGATTACTCTCCTGTGACACGATGACACATGCAAGTAAAAAGGGGATGTACTGCACTTAATTCTGCGGAAAATGCCACGACGGTATATGTACAAACATACCATTAGTTGGGTTTGACTACTGTAATTCACAGTATCAAAGAGGAGAATGTAATGAATGAATAATTTTTGGCAAATGGATGGTCTTTATAATTTGATGTTTATAATTTTTCATGATTTGGCAACCTTTTATGGTTTATTTCGGTAGGATAGTGTACATATTACTAAAAATTGTTTTCATTACTTGATATAATATGATTTACAATGTAATAATCCTTTTTGGTAACAAAATATTAATTTGACATATTTTCAACAATTTTACCTTTGACCTATAACTATTCATTCAGGTTTATAAATATGTATGTTATATCCACTGGGTCGTTTTTCTATTTAACTCTAATACACTGATTGGGCTGGATATTAATAATGTTAGAGAAAACGGCCTCAAATTGAAAAATAGCGGCTATTTTTAAATTACGCAAATTAGGTAAGTGTTCAGAGAGCCTATTACATTCACTGGGTCATATTATTGGGCTGAAAATGGATCGTTTTAGAGATAATGGACCTCAAATTGATACATGTGGCCATTTGAAATTATGCAAATTAGGTAGCTGTTTATAAAGGACATTCAGATTGATAAATATGACTATTAAATTCATGGGTCATTTATCTATTCAATTCCAGTACACTTATTGGTTTGAAACTGAATCGTTTTAGAGATAATGGACTTTAAAAATTTTAAAATGGCGGCCATTTTAAATTATGCAAATTTGGTAACTTCTCAGTTGAAACCTATGTCATATTTTGGATATGTCATCAAGAACTACCTAATAAACAAACTGTTTGACTCAATTTGTTTGACTCAACATAGGAATCGCTTCTAAATCATATATCTCACGTGGTCTTTAATTCTAGCACAGGGTATGGTCTGTCACATTCTATATTTGTTACTGTTACGCCCACCTTGAGTTAACGGTACGCGTCCCAGATAAAGTTGAGACGACCTATCACCTTTTAATCAGTTTAGAAAAAATACCAATATATATTTTTCCCTTTAAATTAACAACTAAAGACGCCGGCGCGACAACGTTACTAAGCCAAATATAGAATCAAGGTTTTCTTTGTCTGGTACAGTGTAATTAATTAAGCCACACGCAAATATGTCTACAGTGAAACAAACTACTCAACGCAATGATTGGTACAGAGACCGTTTGCGATAACTAATAAATAACCTAGATCAAATTCCAGATTAACAAAGGCATTTTGAGAGATATATTTCTCGTTGAAGCTATATACTCCTTGGAGAAGAACAGAGCAGTTTTTATTTCTGTATTCTGCCAAACAATACTAGTACTAGAATCCAATGGCGTCGCACTATCGGGGTGGCGGGAGAGGGCACAGGGGCAGGGGTAGCGCTAAATTTGGCCCAACATGGGGCTAGCTTCCCGGTGGGGGTCTAGAAACTTACAGCATAATTTTACCTGGTAATATTCTTTAACAATAAAAAGGCGTTCAATTTCGAACTGTGCGTCATACTATAGGCCTATGTCGCAGGAAACAGCATGGCGAGGACAGGGACATCGATCCGAGCGCTGAAAATTGTATCACAACTTATTGCAAAACACACACTCTTTAGCGTGAAATTATAGGATTTTTTAACCTATGCATATCAAGCATTCTCTCTAAAGATCTACTACGCCGATATGCACACCGATATGCTGATACGTACACTGGATCAGGAAATATCCGAATTTGGCCTATTTTCGGCCGTTTCCAGATTGGACAAGGTATTTCCAGAGACGTTTTCTCCGCTATGATTGGGAGGTCTGACGCAACGACTTTTGTGAAATTCCGAGCTCATTACGAGCTAGATGGTAGCTGCGGCACCTACGAGTTCTGCGTGCAGGGGATACATACATTGGTCAGTTAATTTGTTGTTTGATATGGGGCTTCGACCAATCATGAATGTGGAGGTCTGTGGAATTCGCTTTGGGACGAGAATTGTATATTCCTTTAAAGTAACCGTTATTGCAGCTCTCCTATAGCAGACGGTAGCTGCTGCTCTATACTGTAATACGTATGGAACGCAAATATATCTTTATCAGCCAGTGCACAAAGTGCAATAAGCCAGTTCACGGCTGTGGGTAATCAAAAAGGGTACGAGCAAGGCCTATACACATATTACTTAAACACACAGAATAATCGCAATGTACACTAGAAAAAGAATCGGAGAGTGCTACCAAACTGTGCAATCAAACTGTTTATCATTCTTTCTAATTCATTATTTATGTCGATTAATTGACACCGGTCCACTTACGAGTTTGGTAAATTCCGGGAGTTCCCGCATAGTGTGGATATACAGTAACGCATCCGGCAATACTCTATCTATATAGTCTGGAATTGCATCGCAAAAGGTGAATTTGCCTGAATTTCCAGACATGTTTAGTATGAGTTTAGAAAACAAATATGTCAACCAGGTTTTCATAAGGTACATTGATACCGCAATATTCTACTACATGGGCACTTTTATCATTTGAATGACAATTAAGAGTTTTGTCCTGTTTTGTCTTCGTATTCCGATGTGACGTAACCAAAAGGGAGGCCCGCTAGGTACTTAAGGAAGCTGGCTAGCAGCACAGTAACTCCTGTGCTCGTATATAGACCTACTGCAGAGACTAACCTCGTATATAGACCTACTGCAGAGACTAACCTCGTATATAGACCTACTGCAGAGACTAACGCAGAAACCCGTCTGTACATATCTTACGTTTTTCACCGTTAGTCAGTAATGACATGATAATTCCCACTGCATTTTATATAGCCCGTCATTGTTTCTTTGATATTATGGGCGTGGTCAAAGGCCAAAATCAAGCTGACAGCCTGTCGATCATTGTTACAAATAGCGTTTTATAGCATACCGGTACCGTGTTGCTGTAAATCAATAGAGGGCGACTTAGCAAATGAGGAAAAATAGCGAATACACCCATGCAGGTGTAATTTGTTAGTGAAACTTAAGTGTAATGTCAGAGCCACAAAATCAAGGCGTCACACACACACACAAACATACACACACACACATACCAACGTGATAACATAGATTCCTTTTACCGCGGACATTTTTGTTCTGTTTACAACTCTGACCTCTAATTGCCCATGGGAATGCTCCTGTTTCAATTCGTGTGCATTCGCATCGAACGCACAACACTAATTCACGTGATGCTCATGTCAAAGCTGCTGAATGAACGTAGTTTGTTTTCCGCGGGCATTGGCGTATACTGACACTATATTTCATATTTCATTTATATTTCATGTTGTTTTTTCATGATTTTTTTAGCCCAGACGGCGCACACGCTTTAGTTTAATTTTGTTTTCGTTATGTACTATAACTATCCTTTTAGGGTATTGTAGATTGAGTTGAAGAGCAACACTCACCCCTTCTCGGTCGAAATTAAGGATGACATCTTCCCCATATTCTTCTAGTTCACGAATAATTAATTCCAATCTCATAGTCTATTTATTTTTCTTCGATGATTAAAACATTTTGAATCATTCAATATGCTCAAAACGAGAGAGAAAAACACGCGAACGGAAATAGATAAAGAGCGCCTCCAATTTACTGTGTTAAAACACGCTGCTATTTCGTTTCTTGTTGTTGGATGGAAACACGATTATGGGAGGCCACACTGGACAAATATACCATATTTTATACACGTATATATTCGAATATATACACGTATTAAATCGAA
>JAODFY010099508.1:0-11653 GCA_027580055.1 Paracaudina chilensis | reverse complement strand
CATGCTTTTTTTCTTTCTTTGACATTGGTATTATTCATTATTGTAAATGTAATTGTAAAAAAGAAAAAAAAGTGAAACAAACGAAACGAAACCAGTGTTCGTTCAGTCAGTGAAATATATAGGAGACTATATGTGTTCAAGTCAATCGACGGGAGGGGATTCAGTACAGTGCTTCATAGAGACATCCGTAGTCTGTAGTAAATTGACCTTAAGACCGTGTACGTGTTTGAAACCTATATCATGCTTTTGTTGAATGATATTTTAATTTTTCTGGTAGAGTGCCAAACCGACCAGTGTTGCAATGGTATATGCCAATATCCCTGTAATTGTTATGAGGTGAACTTATTTGTAGATACTTCAGAAAAACTGTTACAAATTACACCAAAATTATTAATTAGTTGTGTTAAATACCACTGAGTGTATCATGTATCTATATGGCATACACAATTTTAGCAACAAAAGATTCAACGACCCTAAATGAATATTCATTAGTCTGGCTGCTTTGTTTATGTTTGGATAAGCTGGGTCACCGGTCTCGGATGATGTTTGTTTTGAATGTGAATATACAAAACAAACCTTACTCACTACACTTTGCACTGTACACATGTGTGGAAGTAGTAAACGTTACACAAAAGTGTTTTGTGAACTAGTCCTACTCCTGAACAATTCTTTAAATCAAAATGCCTGTTGGAATTCCCAACTGTCAGTGTCCAGCGACGGAAAGGCCTTTTTCTGAAATGTCTGAAAAACCTCAAAACGAAGTTGATGATTTGGTGAATCGCATTTCACAAACGTTGCAGCTGAAAGCACAAAAAAAGATTCGTGACCGTCGAGTGAAGGATATGAGAACTCAGCCATACGAAGTTTCTGCTTCTGGACAACATAATTGTAAGTTAGGAGATGGGCATAGACCGAATCATACCTCATGTGCTAGTAGTAGTAGTACTAGTAGACCAACTAGGAGTTCTGAAAAAGAAAACACAAAACAGAATTGCAAAAATAACTTGCCAGTGAAGTGCCGTCGTTCAGTGCAATATCGAAGAGAACACTCATCCGATCCCCACCAACTCCTAAAATGCCTGTTGCGTGAAGGAAGACTTGTAAATGAGGCAGTAGCGAGATTGAAAGAGAGACAACCAAATTCATCCAACGTGAGACCTCAGTTATTATCGTCAGACGAGCCTGAATTTAGAAACAGATAGCCTAACCAGCAATCTAACCTAGGCATAGCCTAGGGACCTAGGCCTATATTTTGGGGACCTAGCCCACCCATGCATGAAGTCGATTTTGTGGCATAGCTTGTGCTACCAGTGTTGAAGCCTACACTTGTTGTAACTGTTAGCAAATAACTGGCGTTAACTGCAATTTACTGGCTGTTCTTGTTCATGTTGAAGACTAACTGTTGGAGATGCACTAGGCTATATCATTATTTTCGCACATGATGGAATGTTGAAATTGCAGATAGGCTAGGCCTATGCTGTCCCATATTTGTGTCTGGCCTAGTCCACAACATCTTCTCACCTGTTGATTTATTTCATGGACCTGTTGTATGCTGAATACCATTCTCCTTTCCATTCTGTAAAACTGATGTTGGAGACTTGATTTGAATGATTTGTTTTGACCATCCAAAGCCTAGCCTACATGACCGGAACAGTTACATGGCCACTGGAAAAATCATTCCCTTCATTCTCCTGCAAGTTAGAATGTTCTGAAAATTAGATTGTTACCAATTGAAAAGGAATATTTCTAGAGATTGCTTTTCTGATGCTGTGATGACAGTGATGTCATCTTGTAATAATGCTTGCAATATTATTTATTGTGGAAAACCATTGATGCAAATCAGTCCAGGACACACAAATCAGTGATGTCAGCTTAATTTAATTAGGCTAAATTCGAGTGCATCATTCATATAACCTCAGGGAAGTTCTTTACTACGATATGGTAGGCAAGGATAAGAAACTTTAAATAATGGTACTTACAGGCATCTCATATTTGTCACCATCATTTTCACCAATTTGTCAGGTCCCTATTGTAACTCGTAATTCCTCAACCAGAGCATTTTAATACAAAATATTGACTGCCCATATTTCTAGTCCATAATAATGCAAGTAATTGTTCTGGTATTGAATTAAAACTAAAAATGGTGCTTAGTAAATTTAGCTAAAGCCCCCCAAAACCATTTTAAAAAGAAAACCGGTTTATTACCATCAGTTATAGTATACAGAAAGAGCCACAGATTTTGTCAATTTGATTATTACGTTTGATTATTTGATTATTACACTTTCTGAATCCTTCATTATTGGCTATGATTATGAATCTGACATGTTATCCTCATAACAATGGGTGTGGCGAGCCTTTGCTTCCAAGCCTATGCTTTTGGATATACCAAAAAGAAGTACTTGGAATTTATATGATATAGTTTTTCATTTACATCTCGTGCAGTAACGAAACAAATTTATTCAGTTTTAAGGTGTAAGTTAATTCATTTTTGGTTTATGTAAGATGAATAAGGTGTACTCGAATAGTATTGTTAAATGCAAATTGTATTATTAGAATTTATCCCCATGATAAACTAGTAGTAATGAAGATATTCATTCTAATGTATGGCTGCTTTCCAGCATGCTTTCAAGCATACAACGCACAAAGGTTATTAGAGAAACGGTGGAGTAAGATTTCTTGGTATTTTTATGTTTGAGTTGTTTCCTTGGAGGTGTGGCATTGCTTTTAATTGACCAGTGTTGTACTGTATGACTGACCGTGTTTGTCTTTTACAGACCAGAGGGGTAAAAGTACATTTGCCAGCCCCCAAGGCTGGTATTGGGACTCTGGAGCATTATAAGGAATTATACGCGTTCCTTGTCATTGTTGGGAATGGTGCCAAGCAGTTCTCCGATTTCTGTATCATTCAATAGAGTCCTTGCCAAGTAACCGGAGGTTAAATTGTGTGTGCATGCTTGCCAGCATTACGTGTTAATGCACACTTTCAAAGAACAATCAAATTCAAAGAATAATCAACTACAGAAAACACCATATGTGTGTAAACAAGTTTCAGAATGCTAGCGAAAGTGATAAGAAATATTGCACTTATCTGGACTATTATTTGCAGATAAGTTTTTAACCAACCAAATGTAACATTTTAACCCACACAAGTGACCCATTACATAAAAAAAAATGATCTAGGTCTTCTTATTATGTTGCTTACTTTGAGAGTTTTTAAGAGGTTCTATTTTTTGACTACTATGTAATAAGGAATGTAAATAATTTAAAGGTCAGATAGAGGTCAGATAGAGCAATTATATGTTATACTTAATATGATATAATGGATATATTTAAAATTATTTGTGGAAAAGATATTTCTTTGTTATTAAGTGTTCAGTGAAATGTTTGAAGAATTGCAAACAAAAGAAATGTGTATGGGTTAAGGAGAGACACTTATTTTTTGGCCTCAAAATTAATGGAGAAACAAACCCAAATTTGTTTAAAAATACATTAGACAAATGGCATTCACTCTCCTAAATTCTTCACTCATGTTCTGTTTTTGTGCAAGTGAATAAGTAATACTCATTGAAACTTGGTGAGTTTGGTGCTGCAATAGTGCAATTGTAAAAAAAATCAATTATCACAAAGAGCCCTCAGATGGTCAACATCCCCTACCTTGTACTGAAAGAAGTTGACTAGTCACAATGGTTCATCTCATCATGCATTAAATCTGATAAGTGCGCTTCTTTCAACATGTCCGCATGGTGAGATAGTTGATATTGATATTATAGTTGATATTGACAAGTCAATTTGTTCAACATTGTCGTCATGGTGAGATAATTTATCCCAACAAGTCGACATCCTGCAATATTATTTTATCTGAACAAGGCAACATTGTCAAAATAGTTTCTCTCAAAAGGTCTTTCTTTTCATTAGAATAACATGACAACTGGTCTGGCACCTTGAGAGCTCTGTACAAGATGGTACTGTTATGTTTTGTACTTTGCATTAAAATATGCTTGAAGTTGCAAATTACTTCTTTACTTACTCGTACTGTAGAGTAGTAGCATCATTTGTACAGTGTTTTGTAAGTTGTCAACAATGCGAAAAATTTACATGTCAGTATACGTGCTTGATAAATAATTGTACAGTTTACAAGATGCTGAACTAAACAAATGTATAACATAAACAAATTCTGGAAAAGATAGTGCATGAAATTCTATTTTATTTCAATTTTGCTTTGCTTTTGCAATTTTGGTTTGTGGCACAATTCTTTGCAAACAAGAAGTGAAATGGAAAACTGCATATAATGAACCAACAAGTTGGAATTAAGCCAATTATTTGTAGACAGTCAATCTTGAATTACTGCCAAAATGAGTTTCAGTAGTGCCAAGCAAAGGGCTTTGGGAATAGTCATCCAGCCAGTCCTCTACTGTGAATGTATCCAGCCAGCAGTAATGTTGGCACATTCAGTTTCGTTCTCTTTCTTAAAATGGTATTAAAAGCTGTTAATAAAATCAGTAGCAAAACCTATCAAAAAGTCAATTGGCTCTGTTGAACACTTGAAACTATGAATGAATGTTGTAGTAACTTCAATTCTATAAACACCCCAATGAGAAAGTTTACTAATGTGTTCATTAAATTAGGAAACTGAGTTTTCGGTGTCACCGGAAACCCATGTGAATTCGGCAATTCGCTACTTGAGGCCTTTTGCCATAGCACCATTAAAAAAGAACAATAAGAAATCCCATGACATTATAATATTGTTAAAATAATTTTCCAGTCTGGCAGATTTCTAGCATATATATGCAAGGTGAGCTGTACCACTTGTCGGTTTGATAAAAACAAATGTTGGGGGTGGGGGGAGGGGGGGCTGGGCGAAGGGGTAGATAAAAATGATATAAATGTAGACCCTCCAGGGGTTCTTTTCTGCGTTGTCAAAGTGGTCGTGTGTAACCATGAATAAATGGTGGTGACCTTAACTTTTTTATTATCACCAATATTTTACAGTCTGCAATATATATTTATATATATGTATATAAGAATGGTTGATTGGGCAATGCCACAAACTGTTTTCAGTTCACAACATTGTCTTCAATCTGTTGCAGATCCTGACAGCACCTTTGCTGTGTGATCCCAGGAAAGGTTCAGTGCAATCTGCATTGAATTATTCCAGTACCTTTATAAAAACACCTAGGGACCCAAATAAGGGTCACATTTATTTTGATATGTTTTAATGGTACATATGAATAAACATGAGCATGTGGCATACAATCTTGGCAGTAACTTGTATAAAGCACAGTCATGTAACATCTGTTTTGTCCTTTAGGAGTAAACCACAATTTGGTGTCTGTTTATACCTTGTATTTTGTCAGAAATTGAGGGTAATCATTTACACTGAACTTGGGGGCAATATTGTATGTTTTTGGTGTAAACTTAACTGAATAAATTGTGCAATGTAAACTAATGTCAAAAGGGATTTCGAACATATAGAATAGGAGAAACTCATGGTTTGGAATTTATTCCATTGGTGGAATCAGTTTGTTAGTGTTCCTTGATGGCATAGTTGCCAAAAATGAATAATGCATTCATTGAAGAAAGTATCTATTTTGAACCCAATATGCAGCTTTAATATGTTAAAAGTCAGGCCATGGGTGGGGTGGGGGCAGCATCACCAAGGGTGGGGGTATGGGCACCATCACCAATGCTCAATCAAGGTTCTGGCGAGTCTGGCTCCCTAGTGGGGGACCAAAAGTCATGATGGAACCAAGAAATTAATAAAATGTAAAAAAAAATAAAAATCATAAAAAAATATTTTAAAAATGTTTGATATTGTAATTGTGCCATTTATAGATGTTATGTCATGGTATCTCAGGATGTACAAATATCAGTATTATTGATTTTTTCAAAGTTAAAACAAATGCACAGTTCAAATTTGCACCATACACTTCATTTAATTTTTTGTTTGGTGGTAGTGTTATTTTGTATTAGTCACTGTGTGGTAAACTGAAAATTTTTTTTGAAAATCTTTTTGTTTTGTTACTATTTTGTTCTATTATGGTTTATTGATAATACATGGCTTGGGGTTAAAACACATTGTTTCAGTATGGCTGTCTAACACTATAATAGCATGGAAATTATCATTATTTTGAAACGATGCACCATAGCATTGACAGTTTTATGTACAGAATTGTGACCTACAATGTAATATGTTGTTTGATGAAAACAAATGTTGGGGTGGAGGGGGGGGGGAGGAAGGGGTAGATAACATCCTAGGAAATATAGGTGTTGATCAACTTTGGTTATTAGGTTGTGTATCAATGTTCAGTCATTTTTTTCTACTTTTGTAAAATGTTATTTGAAGAAACAGTAAAAACTATATTATAATGGTGTTGGAAGTATACTGTACATGTATGTCAAAGAAGTAACAAATATAAATATGATGAAAAGACAACATTATTTTTGTTTCATTATTCATAGCACTTTTTTTTTTCATTTGTAAACTTAATTTTGCCACATTAGAGAAGAGTGATTTCATTACAAATATGCAAATATGGTGATCATATTTACTTGATCAGCAAATGCCTTCACATAGTTCCCTTCCCTAATTTTTGTATCCAAAATCACTTCCAACAATAATGGACACATTTAATACCATTCTAGGAATACAGTAGACTTGTCCAAGGTCATCAACAGCTTCTGAAAAGTGTGTGTGTGGGGGGGAGTGGGGCATTACCATTACGTTAATGATCACCAAGGGGAGGGGTGTCCCTTTGGAAAATGTTTGTAATGTGAAGGGTGCTGAGATGCAAAATGGTGCACTGTAGGGACCAATTTTGAGGTTCCTAATTCTTGCAACTTTTTTCAATTTTAACAATTGCACTTATTTTTGACGGTTCAAATGATTGCAATTTCAGATAATTATTTATGAAAATTGCTGTCATTGAATGAGCCATCGTAACCTACAGAAGCAGCAATAATATGCCTGGAAAAAAGGGGGGGGGGCAGATGATATGATGTTCCCCACTTTCAAAAGTGGGGGGATGTGTATCCCCTGTTGACGCCGATGTGTATATGACGACGAAATATTAGGTAAAACGTTATTTTTTTTATTATAGAATAGTCCAGCGATGTCCATTGGAAAAAAATAAAATGATAATAAGAGGATTGAAAACCCCAATCAATTTTGGAAGACCTATTGCAATAGCATTTGTGATTGCTTAGACATGAGGTAACGCCACTGCTAAACTTGTGAAGGCACACTGGATACCATATATGACCTTTTATTTATTTCCTCAACAAACAGGGTATCGAGTACCATTTTTTAACTGATTTACCACCGCCCGAACTATTTGTTTATATCTGTGTCATCAAGGTCTGGGGTTGGTTTGTTTACATTCTTGACAACCAGCGGCATGATTTATAGACATTCTCTTGCTCAGGATTCCCCTGGGTTCGATTGTGGTCAGTGCGGCATAGCTGGGACACCAAATCGGGGTATGTTCAAGCAGTTTTTTAGTGCAAGTGTCACAGCAAGCATCAAATTTTGAAATCAATTGAATTTTTTCAATTGTTTTCAATTTTCAAAAAAAGAAGATGATATCACTAATTAAATTAAAAAGACAAGTAAAACTGTGATGTCACGAATATTGCTAAATGCTTAAAGTAAAAACGTGTTAACTGATTTCAAAGGTGATACCCCAACAACCAGAAATGTTATACTGTGATGAGTTTGTGTCACCACTGAGCGTGTTAATTTCCTATTATTGTCATGAACGTTATAGTTTTTGACTTGACTATTATTCCGTTAACATAAACATGTTGCATCGTTAGTTACAGATTCAGGGCTTCTTATTTCATTATTATACCGCGGTGATTCATTTAATACATTTGAAAACTTGTCATTTCCGTATAAATATTATTAAAACCTAACAAACAAATTCAAGGTCAAGGGATCCAAAAAGCCAACTGCCCAGAACAGATATTAATGAAGTTATATTTTAGTCTAATCTTTATTTAGGTTTCTTCGTCGTTACCATCTGTGCGTCTTAAACAAGATCAAGTAATTTGTGATTGAATTTTTTTTTATTTAAACGAATGTTAATGTGCTTCAGGGCCATTTCGTTAGCGTCGCCATCTTTGTCATCGCACCCGTACAACACTAAACTACCTGTGTTCTAGAAGGTGAGTGCATATTTTTTTTTAAAGTTATGACCAATGGCGTCGCCAGATATTTCAAATAAGGAACACAACGTTTCAGCGGGGGTGGGGGCTGGGAGGAGGGAGTGTCGGCAAATATAAGTCAATAATTGTTATCAATATCATAAATCTCATTGAGAGGGGGCGATGAGGGGACAAACATTTTGTTGACATGTTCCCCCAGCCCCCGCGCCACATCTTTAAAACAGAAACTTTCTTCAGGGTTATTTCTATAGCTTGACCAAACCGTACAACTCGATACCTGTCTTCTAAGGTAAGTTACGGTACTATTTTACTGGAAGGTATGACCAATGGCGTCGCCGGACATTTCAAAGATTAGGGGGGCAACTTTCCAAGGTGGGGTGAATCATTCATTCCATTCAATCTTTTCTATCAATAGTACAGATCTGTTGGGGGCACACAGGGTGCGGGCAAGTTTTTTTGGGGTGGCACGTTTCCCAGCCCCTTCCCTCATTTGGCGACGCCACTGGGTATGCCTATATACTATTATATTAGGAGAATCAAAATCAAAATGATTTTTCTGACTTGTTTTCGATCAACAGGTTGTCACGTACAACAACTATGATCTTCTAAATTTGCCAACCGTAACGCTCATTGTCAGGCATTTAAAGAGACTATATTTCGTCACAATTTTCCTCGGAGGCGTACGATTAATCGAAGGTTACCGTTACTATGGTTACTAATTCCATACGTGACATTTTAAGTCACTTACATTGTTCTGTCGAGCGCGAGCCGAAATATCGTGATAAGGTTTACTATAACAGACGCTTTCATGAGTTCAAATGCGCATACTCGGTGTGATATCATTGATAAGACACACGCGACAATCGATTATATTTACGGTTGCATAGCTTACAAAAACTGCTATATATCGTCACATTTACTGGATAAGAAAATGTGAGTTTTTCTGATAATATCACGGAAAATGCTTTAAATATTCATAGATATGTCAATTCATCAGTGAGGTCAGAATTTATTTTTTATGATGTTTGGAAAAAAAAATCACTAAAAATGTAAGTGCTACGTGTGTGAATGTTTATCGTCACTTGACCTGTGACCGCATATCATTATAATCTTATTACATGCAAATCACGAAACGCCTTATTAGCCTGTGCCTGTCCATGGTTCCATGCACGCATGCGCAACTCTGCTGTATTTAGTGAAAGCAACAACGAACATCAATGCATGTAGCACGTAGCTTGAAACGGTTTGTAAAATTGTTGAATCAATCACATGAATGGGTAAACAGTTTTGATTTAAAATTGATTCAAATTACGTGACAACATTTTCTGATTGATTCCATAATTTGTTATACCGGAAATGACGTATCCTACACTATACAGTCATTTTAGTGTGTGATTATTTTGTAGGCCTTCTTCGCGCCATTCCTGATTACCCACGACAATCCGTTGCATTCCATAACAATGAACTGGTTTATTGCCATCATATAACATAATATAATGTACTCTAACTGGATGATAATGCTAAGATGGCGTATACCCCATTACGTTGAGATAATTATTCAGATAAGAGGACGAGAGGGCAATCCACGGAGTCGCTGATCTCATCGCCAAATCATGTGCAATGTCCGTCTGCACAAATTCCCGATAATTTTAAACCATAAAATTAAAGTGTAGAAACTTGGCAGAGTTATGTAGCCTTTAAATCGAATAGCCTAATGTGAAGAGACAAAATAATTTTAAATGCCATATTTCGTTCTCAAAATATATATTTAACTTTCATCAATATATATGCTAGTTATTGACCTAATGAAATATGTTGACTATATGGACCAAGCTTCATGTGAATCCAAAGTAGTTTAATAATGTGACCTCAAATGTCCCCTGATGACCTGCAAATGACCTTCAAAATTTTCGGCATTAAAAATTGACCAATTTTCATGTGAATCAAACAATGTTTAGTAATTTGACTTCAATTGACCCATGATGACATCCAAAATCACATTTTCTGATAATTTCGCTAAAAATGTTTGAAATTTTGTGAATTTTGGTCAAGATTAATCTTTTTACCAAGTTTGAGAATAATCGTTCATACAGTTTTGTAGCTATGTTCTTTTAATACAATTTGTACCTAAAATTTACCAAAAAATATGATTTTGACCACAGATTCAATGTTTTTGGACAATTTAAAAGTGTTTTTTTGCCACGTTCATACGGTTGTGTGGCTCAGTTCAAAAAAAAAAAAATTGTCCCAAAAATTGACCCAAAATTTTTCCACATTTTTATTATCTTAATGAATTTGTTCTCATGTGATGCTAGCTTATGTCCTGACTTACTGATATACCAAAAATGAAGTTAATCGGCCATACGATGTTTGTTTTATGTCCAAATAAATGTATTCCATTTCAAACTGCTTTTCCACAATAAACGAGCTAATGATATTACACATTTGGTCAGAACACGCTAGGAATTACTTAGTCATTGCAGGAAATGCGCCCGAAAAAAAGGTGGATTTTAACGTTTTTCATCGCTTTCCTGTAATGCTTAAGTAATTCCTATAGTGTGTTTTGTCCGTCGTATGTTAATGAGTTGTGTGTACGTGTTATCCCTTCACGATGCGGCGCAACATCAAGGGAGGTACGCACTACGCAGGGCTCGTCGGGGGCTAGAGAAAGGCGTTAGCAGCTATATATATATATACCCCCACCAAGAATCAGCCGCAATGACTCCACATGACTTGAAAGTACATAGCCTTACCGGGAGGTGGCCTTATGAAGTGATTAATCTTTTAATTAAGGTTCATTGATAATTAAAATATATTCCAAAACCGCGTTTTGGTTGTACTTGTCCCTTAATGAACTACAGCATGAGCAAACATGATCGATGAAAAACAATATATATATGTGACATCAGCGAATCTGGTTAGATTGTCGTAACCATGGCGTATACACATCGCTCATAACCCAGCACATTATTAAACTTTGACACACTTTCTTAGCATTTATGTCACGCTGATTGATTTTAATGATGAAATATTGATTAAGATATAGATGATTTGAAACATAATGCTATGTATGGATTAAAGAGAACCGATCGTCTCCAAACACAAAACTGGAGCGAACGCCACCGGAATAGTAACGTCTCTTCCGCTTACATGATGTCCATATCGATTACACTGAATACTTGGTCTCGTCATCGATAAGCCTATAGTTAGTAGTACTAGTATATTGTTTGCATACATGTAAGGTGTGTAATAAGGGAACAATAATATGTTTAGAAACTTTTTAATCACAAATTAATAATCGTTAGGGCTTATATCATTCTGGTGTGTACATGCTCTGTTGTAACTCATGTGATAGTGGTAATTATGTTGGCCAAACCGGTACCAGATTTAGATTTAATAACCACCTAAAGAGCATTAGAGATAAATCGCTTAACTTCCCCGTTGCCTTACATTTCAACGAACAGGGTCATAATCTCTCCAATTTAAGATG
>JAODFY010099397.1:0-11654 GCA_027580055.1 Paracaudina chilensis | reverse complement strand
CGGAACCCCCCCCCCCCTGGCTACGGGCCTGCTATACAATATGCAAATTAGCACTTTAACACACTTAATTTGCTACACAGCCCAAGCAGATGGTCGGCATGGCCAGATTATATGCCAAATCTGCTTGGAAGTCATTACAATACCATACCCAAATCAAATGTGATTTGTGAATGAAAACTGAGCATCAAATTGATTATGTTACAGTTACACATTTTGTGGTTCTTATTGTCATTTCATCCTATTAGAGGGTATAAAACATAGACTAAATTCAATAATTTATGTTGCTTGCTAAGTTGCTGTAACAAAAGAAATAATCAAATTACTCCGCGAAATGACAAAAATGATGCCTAAAAACAATGATACTTCGCAGATAGACGAAATCGCATATACATTACACACAGAAACTCATTAGGAAGCATAGAAAAGTACTAGACAGGTAAAATCGTGTGTTATTGGTATCACAAAGTTCATTGGTATGACAATGCCAAATATGGTTAGGCCATGAATGGCTGAATTGGGTTAAATTGCCCAAACAACTCTTGCCCCGAGAAGGCTATAAATCTGCTAAGCTCACAAATTTATTGGGGAGGTCTGTAAATTTGGGGCCAGAATTGTATATATTATAAATTGTTTTGCTTGAAAATGAGGCTAACATTTGGTGCGATAATTTTGTGTTTACATTACCGTTATTTGTATATGATGTTTATGTGTCTTATATATTTATTCTGAGTTTTCGTCCGCCGTGCTGAAGAACCCACATTTCTAAACGGGCGAATCATGGAATTAATTCGACAAATAACACAGAGGTTGTATAGTCAATTGTCATAGTCATTGAATTAATATTAATAACTACGTGTATATGCGTGGAATCTTTCTGTTCGTTTACGCTCGTTGCTATACGCTGTCGTCCTCATGTGCGTATGTTGTACAAATGTTGTATGCTTAGGCCTACAAACTGTACCTTATTATGAAATATCAGTTAGCATATTTGTGATTAATAATTCAATAATCACATAAAGGGTTCTTCTTCGCAATATCAAAGAGGTTTTGTTCACGTCACTAAACCTCTTTTACCGGACAGGTTGGACCAGATACAGGCTGTGCGTCTCATGAACTCAACCCAGCGACCAGCGCGTCAAGGTGCGTGTATGGAAGCAAATTCCGTGACCCTGGCAAGTGACGTAAATTTAAACTATCTACAGTTGCTTTCAAACTAATTCGGCCAACGCAAATATTTTATCTTGTATGCCAGTGGCCCAATACATTTCGTCTTGTATGCCAGTGGCCCAATACATTTCGAGAATATTTTATGTAGGAACTACCCCTCTGTATCGAACATATAAACAACAGGAAACCAGTTCGATTAATACCGATATAACTGTAGCCAGTGTATCCTCGAATTGTATTATATTTATAATTTATAAGAACGTGAATTGAAGAAAACATGTTGTCCTTATAATAAAACCAAATTACAATAAGTAAATAGGTTAATTGATCTATGTTATAATTGTCAATTGGTAACAGTACCCGATAACACCATTATTACCAGATATTTGGGCAACATACCTGCACAAAAATAGGCAAACATAGTACCATTTTTAGTATACATTATACCCAAATTTGATCATTCTGATCGAAATGCGCAAGGAATTTTTTCTCTATTTAGGCCTATGGACAAATTGTAACCTACTCATCATAGACCCATATACGTGCCTATGTAATGTAACATACCCGCATAAAGTCCGCTCCCAATATGATGGGTCAAAACCATCTGAGAAGTTGTCTATATATCACTATTCGCCATGTGAAAATGTAGAACCATATACAACCTCTAACAATTAAAAAGTTCAAAAGTGGTCTGTGGTTGGCAAATTCTCAACAGGATCTCTCATTTTAAGCATGTATCATATGTGCAAAGAGGGATGAAAAACTCTGAATGTTATTATCTTATTTATACGAGAATGGATCAATCAATCGTCTTCTGTTTTCCTATAAAACAATACGATGGCATAATAACATCAAAAGAGGGTCCACCATCCATAAGTTTAATATGGCGCATTGAGAGCAAATGCTACGCAACGTTGCGCATTCTGAAAAACTAAAACACGAAAATAGTGTATTCCATACTCAGCATGAAAGGAAAGTAGTCGATAGAATATTTAAAAAAAATACTATTCGAATTGTAAAATAAATTAAAAACTTCCAGATAAAAATGTACATCTGCGATGTCACAAACCTTGTAAGATTCTTGAATTAAAGGTTTGAGCGGCAAAATACGACTATAACGCTTAGTGCATTTTGCTGGTGTCCATTCAGTCCATTGTTTGTCATATCACTATAATTCGTAGTGCACTCTGCTGGTGTCCCTTCAGTCCATAGTTCATAATATGACTATAACTTTGACAAAAATTAATAGAACTACGACTAGTAGCAGTGATGGAGGTCAGATTTTGCCGGCCTCGGTCTCGACATCCTGAGGTATCGGTCTTGGTCTCGATCTCGGACCCCTAATGTCTCGGAAACTTTGCCGGTCTCGGACCGAGACCGCAATGCTTACCCCTTGTGAAATCCAAATTAAGATAAATTAATTAAAGCAGTTACTATTTTTTGTTCATATAAATTGGTTCAGTTATTAGTGGTTACATCCAAACGTGGTCCAATTTGTTTTATTCACCCTATGCAGTATGCACTGACTGGTGCAAATGGATAGAACAATTGACAAGTGGCACCTGGCAACCTCGTCATCAATGATAGACTTTGAGTGACATTGACTGTGGGGAAGTTTAAGAAGTTAAGAGTTTCAAATGAACTGAAACTGTCACCAGTCAACACTATCAAGGTTATCTTCAGCAGTTTTGAACTTGATAGTTGATACTGGATACAAATATCTATACTGGTCACAGGCATTGTCCAAAAACTTATTTATATTTCGTTAATCGTATCAGCTTCTAAGCACACTCATGCTATAGAGGTTGTTTTGTGGAGCATGTAGTAACAAAGTAGGGTAACAGAAGTCATTTTGAATTTTTTACATCTATTTCATTTTCTTTACAATATGTTGGTATGGTCTCGGTCTCATTCTCGGACCTTTTCGGTCTCGGTTTTGGTCTCGATACCCCCTGGCCTCGGTCTCGATCTTGGTCTCGGATGTGCTGGTCTCGACTAGTACTAGCAGTAGCAGCAGTAGTGGTAGTAGGCTTGTAGTAGTACTACTATTAGCAGTACTAGTACTACTACTATTACTAGTACCACTAGTATTACTACTACCAGTACTACACCTACTACTACTACTGCAACTACATACTACTACTACGGCTACTACTACTACGGCTACTACTTCGGCTACTACTACGGCTACTGATAATACTACTACTGATAATACTGTTACTGCTACTAATATTACTACTAGTAGTAGTAGTAGTAGTAGTGCTACTACAACTGCTACTACAACTGCTACTACAACTGCTACTACTACTGCTACTACTACTGCTACCACCACTGCTACCACAACTGCTGTTATACTCAATCGACGTTTCTTCTCGTACGATTCGTTATGTTGCTTTTAAAGATCAAGCGACACGTAACACATTGCCTCGAAACTTGCATAGATTAAAAGACCCCATGTCAAAACCCTGTACTCCAGATTTGGAGTTCTAAACTAGTTTCATTGTTGTGTTAATTAAATTAATTACCAAGCCATTCCGTGAGTTGATTCGCGTCACAGGGGGAAGCATCACGGTAGCTAAAATGCCATAGGCAAAATTTGCTATCCGAAAACCGAACTGTAAATAATACGTCACGGAGAATAAACAAATAAAATATCGACAACACGGAACTGCAATGAGCGAGTTACACAGTATGCACGTGAACTACATGCACAAGTACGTGAGCTACATGCACCGTACCTAACAATATATTATGTAGACTAAGTGGTACCGAAAGTCGTTTACTTTAATAAGTTCGATATCTTGAACATACACCATGCATATAATGTACGTACTGGCGCCATTTAATATATCAAACGAACTTTGGTGCACTCATTATACTAGTACATAGTGGTACGTAAACATACATACGAAAATCGCGCCTAGCGAAAAAATAAAAATCTAATTTCAATCATGGGGAAGCGGTGTGTATATATTGTCATCAGTGTTGTTGTCGAGACCAGCACATCCGAGACCGAGGCCAGGGGGTATCGAGACCGAGACCAGGACCGGAAATCGAAACCGAGACCAAGACCTTACAAACATATTGTACATGAAAATGAAGCAAATGTACAACATTCAAAATGACTTCTGTTACCCTAGAATCCTACATTACTTCATGCTCCACAAAACCACCTTTATAGCATCAATGTGCAGAAGCTGATACAATTTACTAAATATAAAGTTTTGGACAATTCCTGTGACCAGTATAGATATTTGTATCCAGTTTTAACTAACCAGTCCATAAAGTTCAAAACTGCTGAAGATGACTGATAGTGTTGACTTGTGATAGCTTCAGTGTCCTTCCAGTTCACAGAATGTTTTTGTTACACTTTATAAATTCTTAAACCTCCCCACAGTCAATGTCACTCAAATGCTATCATTGATGACAAGGTTGCCAAATGCCAATTGTTTTATCCATTTGTACCAGTCAATGCATGTTGCATAGGGTCAATAATCACAAATTGGACACTAATAGGATGTCGAGACCGAGACTGGCAAAAACTGGTCTCGAGACCAGTATCGAGACCGAGGCCGGTCTCGAGACCTTCATCACTGATTGTCATGTATCATGATGTACACTGTACAATCTGTAATAAATTCACATGCATTTTTTCATGTCACTATTTGCGGTAGTTTGATTTCCATTGATTATCCAATCCTGGAGGGTCGCCGCAGTGTGTCCTTTATCTTTAGGACTAGGGTCCCATTCCCATTAGTTTGGGAGAATGCTGACACAAGTTTAAAATTGAAGGGCCACAAAATAGTGGTGTTCTGGTTATAATATGACAGCTAGAGCCATATATGTCTCTGCATGACTAAATGGAGTTGCACCAGACAGCATTCTCCCAGTCTAAAATTATGTGGATATATATGTGATGGCTTCGCCATATTGAGTAGATACGATTTGTATAGAAAATGTAGGCATCAAGGCAAAATATTACCGATAATAAATTACTCTGCCAAATAGTTTTTGGCAATTTTAACAATATTATCCCCAATTTGTTTTAGGGGTCACCCCACATGCAACAATACTGGCTACACCCCTCAATTGTTTTTTTGGAATGAGCCTTAATCTATAAACAAAGCCCGAGGTTATGATAGTGTCCAAAAGTTCAAAGAATTGGGTAAATTGTTCCAAAGGATTGATAAAATAAAACAGAAAACCAAAAGGTTTATTGATCTTTATGCCATTTATGAGATTTTATTAACCTTCGTTAGAAATTTCATTTTCATATGGCAATGTACCTCTCATGATCTAATACAAAGTGTTAGAGTAATCATTTATTCAGATGCAAAAAAATACATTTAAATTATTTTCAACCCCACCCACTCATTAATATTCATATAATGGACAAAAACATTAAGACATGTACTAACATGGAGCATCTACCAGTTGAAAATGACAATGATTCAATATATTATTTCTAAGAGAACATGTTCACATGCTATTTTGAGCAATGTATCATTAAGCCCCACTTACTCATGAATTTTAATTAGATGAAATGTAATTGTCATTTGACAATCTACCCTCATCAATCTGCATATTGTGCCAGTGGTACAGAGCTGAGAGGACCACTCGGAGGCCTATGGTCAATGTTTTCACAGTCAGGTTAGATTAAATCCCTCACCCTCTTCACAGCACACGATTTGAGAACAACTCTGACCTCCTTCCTTACAAACTGCCAGCACATCTGTACAAGTTGTCTGTATGCTGTGTGTCTGTATTTTCTGGAAAAGGATGACATGAAAAACAGCTATCAAACGTTGAACATGCACAGCTTGTGAGCCTAATATTGACAACAAACATCTTCCCATGATTTATATAACCCTCGCAAAATTTTACCTGAACTAAGATTATGCCTCATCTATCCCATAATATTTAGGCCTGACTATGTCACTGTTTAATTTAAAGCTAATCACAGGTTGCAAAAGCAAATATGTGCACAAATTGTTTGGTTTTGATTATTTGTCCCCCACCCCCCAAAAATGATGTACACAATCTTTCAACATAGGGCAAAAGAGGGGATGAATATAAGGTACTAAGTGTCAGGGGAAGAACCCCTCAGTTGCCCTCCTGATTTGCCACACATAGTGAGATTGCTGAATGCATGGAAAACCATTGTGCTATGCTAGTGCTCCAATGGTCCGGTCCTTAGCAGTGGCTAGTGAACATTATCTGTACAGCATATATATGGGTGAGTGGGCCGTACCCGTGACCAGAACCTTTTGCATAGGACAAGTGCCCCTCACTTCACTATGCCACAGACTATTTGCCCATCTTCCCCTGGATAAAAAGATTGTGGTGATACCACTAGCTGAAGGTACTATATTTTCACTCACTCGTGGATATACTTTTGCTGTGCACATCCTCCTACCGATGTTAGGCTCTCATTAGTAACACCTACCCCTCTGTTCCTTCAAGACGAGCGATTACGTCTTCGCCATCGCTCTCCGATCCGGCTTCTTCTCGCTAATTCCTAGTTCGAACATGTAAGGTAATACTTCCTCACGTTGGTCGATAATTTGATACACATCCCGGTCCTCCTGACTATCACTACCTGAATCCGAAAGCTCACGATTAACGCTCACACCACCAGCAGCCATTATGATATGTATATAACGCGCGACTTAGCCTTGCCTATGAATAGGTAAACAAATGACGTCATTTATTTACTACTTTCAGATTGTTTACGATTTAGCCGATTTTTGCTGCTACTTTGCACCCCAATAGGAGGGAAACGCAAGTACTTATTCACAGAAGAAGTGAACAAATGCCTTGCTTGATGTCTTATGAACAAATCTGTGAGTTTTCGTTCAAATCCAAATCATAACTTGGTTGTAATACGCTGGTTTAAATATTATGTTTTTCATGGGGTTGGAGATTTCTCGATACATACAGTACACTGCACAGAACAGTTACATTATTGCAAGTTGCTGCGTTCCCCCGTGACGTCACAGAATCTCTAACGTAACAGTACTCATTTTAACCCCTGGGCGATGGAAAATCGACGCCCGGGTGGGATTTCCTTAACATACTGATTATAAGGCTTCAGATCACTGAAAGTCGAGTTTGCATGCCGCTTGATCTTTAATACTCGTGTAATTTCCATCCGTACGTGCTGCTATTACGATTGCTGTTATTGCTGCTCTTAAGTTATTAGTGACCGTGCTCATGCGGTTAACCGGTGTGCTTCTACTGCTTTTCGTTCAATTGATTGCGCTGCTATTGCTTCTCATACGATCAGAAAATTATTCGTGCTCCCTTTCGTACGTGTTCGTGATCATATTACTACGATTAATGTTCCCATTTGGCGCTCCATACCATTCAGTCCACTGTTTGTCATATGACTATTTATAACTCTTAGCATTTTAAAACATCCAATGAGTCGAGGCACGGCTTTAATTAAAGTGGTTTAGAATTAATCTTACTGATACAGTGGCGGAAATTGAAACTAATTTTCCGAAACATGGCAGAGGGTGGTTGAGCGTCCACATTTTAGTTGCAAGAGGTCATTTTGGTAATTTTGGGTGCACATTTCCCCATTGCTCATCCTTTCCCTGGACTTCTGGCCTTTAAATTAGGATTGTCGTCATAATTTCGTTATTTTTCGTAGTGCTAGTCTGCTAGATATCAAAATAAAACAAAACAGGTTTAATTGAGCTGAAGTGTTTGTCAAAACAATGATCATACCATGATATAGCTGCCTATTCGGTCTGTGGAGCGTCTTTTTACACTTAAGCAGTTAAGCCGACCGACCTGTAATGTTTACTTTTGTGAAGAGCTCGGTGGAATTTCGCAAATAATTATACTAGACGTCAATAGGCTCTAACTTTATTTAATTGTTGTAATAATCAATGTGGTCCCAATAGAGCGATTACGGGCTTACCTTATCAACATAGAAATAATGAAGCTTAAACTGGCCTATATACATCGCTGATCGTTTACGATACATGTGGAAACGAGAATTGTCCATGTATTATATAGTTTGTTGAAGTAACTGTGTTGGTGTGTTGAATCTGAGACAAAATTGTGCTCACCACATTCAGACATTTTTTCTTATTTCTTAATAAATGTTGAAAGGAATTTGTTCTCCTATAATATAAGTTATACCATGCAAATATCGTGCTTCATTTCTTGTTTTCCCATAAAACATAATAGCAATATGTATACAAGATAAGACACACATTGGATCAGCGATTTGGATTGTTGTCTGGACTATTCTTTTAAATAAAATTTACTACAAAAAAGTTAATATCGCTGCTAATATCAATGTTTAACAATTATATGTGATAGAGGCCCAAAAAAAACACCAACCTAACCATGTGCTTACCGTTCATCTTCATATCTACCTGAGATATAAAGATATCCTAAAAAAAATAATTGCATCACTTTTTGGATTTTTTATACAGCATGACTAAAATGAATGACGTCACCAAATTTACTACCGGTACAGAACGATTAAACGTGGTAACACGGCCACGAGTAAAACCGACGACAGATGTTTTTTTTACCCCTAGCACTAACAAGTGAAAACAACTACTGGTTGCATTCTAGTTACATTCAATTTTAATGATGACGTGGGGTCTCCATTTTCTCGGGAAGCGTACCATTAATCCGTGCCCGTTGCAGTAAACGATACCGTATTTGACAGATTATACTGCGTGCTAATATTGGCCAATAAAGGTTGGCCAATAATTGTTGGCCATTATTGTTGGCCAATAATTGTTGGCCAATAATTCGAGGATAGTATAGGTCTTTAGTGTTATTGATCATGCATCGCATATATTGCGAAGTATTTTGGTATAATGACGTCAGAGATTTATGCTATGTTCACTGTTATGTTATTTTCTTCGACATGACAAATTCATAGCCAGGAATAACTATACGCAAACGTGAATAAAAAAAACGCAAATGTAGTATCTGCATGTCGGAGGAACTACACCGCTATCGTCATCACTCGTTAATCGCTCCCAAAACATCCATGTTACGTAAACGAGACCTCATGAATGCCATGAGTTCAATAATTGGAATCTTGATTGATACCTTCCAGACACGGTTGTAAATCGTCGAATGGAATACACACGGATTTTAACAACTCTAGTTTATGGGATTTAGTTAGAGAAGCCCGCTGCACGTCATCAGACGTTGACAATTGGAACAATTAATTTGCGTAGATTTAACAAAAACCATCGCTATTTTGCGTTCTTTTATATATTAGCATCATTGAAGTGTCGTGAGTCATGTAGACCAAGTATGTCCACCAATATTGTAGACTCACGTTACTGTGGCTATTGTCGCTATTGTAACTATTGGAAAATCGAGTCCTAGAATCTAAGTCATTCATACCACTAAACACATTTGTTGCTGAGTTTACTATACATTGGTACTAGCAAACACGATCAATTCCAGTCGAATGAGACATCATTTCGAATAAATTTTGCCAAATTATGTCTCATACGACTAATTAATTGGATATAATATTTTAACTAATAATTTGAACAGTTAATTCACTATTTTTTCACTTGAAAATTGAAACAAAACGCTGTTCAACAGACGCTAACGTCTTGGCTTATATACAGCAAGAACGAAAGGGGGCAATAGGAATAATAACAAATGATTTATATTTTGCTGTAACTTAACTCCAACTCGGCGTCTATTCTAGTCGAATGTATTGCATAATTTGATCGCCTATATAAATACAGTCACTATTCAAGGATTGCTGGGCAAGAATAAAATTGTTACCTATTTTGGAATGGTTCTCTTTCCTTTGTGCCGTTCCACTTCTGGGCAGAAACCAGGGAATCTTCAATTTCGAGTTTAGGGTAATCGTTGCCATTCAGTTTAGGTTGAGTCAGGATCAATGGGTACGTCTGTACAAGGTTTGTCTGTACTACTGTTATAGTTATCATGATTTTTGGCACCGTTACATCCTAGTTCTGAAGCAGTTTATGCAGATTTCTGGTACCTTTTTGGTAGAGGTCAAAGGTCATCTGCGGTCAACAGAGGTCAAATAGTGAAAACTTTGTGGAAACGATAACTTGATAATGTAAACTTCAATTGAGCTGACATTAGGCAGGCATGTTTCCATTAGTGTGTAGATGATCCCTGATTAATTTTGGTGGAGCTCAAAGGTCATCTGCAGTCAGCCAAGGTCAAACACTATAGGCACTTGATAGGATAAAGTTCAGTGGACCTCATACTTGTATGTTTCTTCATTGTAGATAGTGTGTGATCCATGTTGTTCTTGGTGGGGTCAAAGGTCATCTGCCGTCAGCAAAGGTCAAACGCTGTAGACACTTGATAGGATAAAGTTCAGTGGACCTCATATTTATATGTTTCTTCATTATAGATAGTGTGTGGTTCATGTTGTTCTTGATGGGGTCAAAGGTCATCTGAGATATAATAGTGAAAACCTTGTGAGCATCATAACTCAATAGAGCAAAGATAAAAAAAAAAGGTTCGAAGTTAGTATGTGTGTCCTTCATAGTTGGTAACTTGTCTCTATATTGCTTTTGATCAACATAGGTCAAATAGTAGAAACCATGTAAACATTTATAGCAACTCAATGGGACAAGCATCAATCGAGCTCATATACTTGGTATGTATGTTACTCATAATATTTACATGGCCAATATTGTAGTTAATGGAGGTAGAAGGTCTTCTGCGGTGAACAGAGGTCAAAGACGGAAAACCCTGTGAACATTAACTCTCAATGGGACAATCAAAACGTTATTATTTCGTCAGGGGTTTGTTCACATTGGATCACCTGTGTATACTCCATCCCCAAGGGTACGGCAAGGACGTATAAAACATAACTATTGTAAATGCCAGAATATATAACTAAGTTATACATCTGACGTCATGGTTTTCATGGAAAATTATTTTAAAATTCTAAATTAATTTCATCCAAGATTATATTGACCTATATGCTTCCGAATCAAGAGGCTGATACAATTACGCCTTCTAATGAGCTTCATTAGCGATGTGATTACATCAATAAACTCATGTGTTGCTAAAAGTGATTATTTAAACTTAATGAGACGCGCAACTTCATACGTCATTGTTCTGAAATGATCACGCGTTTTAGTCCGACAACGGAGAGGGTTGAGATTTTGTTATCTTTAAAAAAAAAAAAAAAATTCTTCTTTGCTGTTTATCACTCTTGAGCAATTGCAGAAATCCAAAATGGTCGTGATAGAACTTAAAGTGGCGCAACACAATTAGAAGACATGCTTTTGCTTTTTTCCAAAGTGTACCCCCTCTGGAAAATAGTCCCTAAAATTTTGTGGCTGCTAATTTCGTTTTTGGTTCCTTGCTTTAGCAAAAGGAACCTATGCATTCAGGTTGGCGTGTGTGTGCCTGTGTGTATGTGTGTGTGCGTCTGTGACGCTTGTACTTGGGTACGCTCTAACTCAATAAGGGAAAGTTGGATTGAGGCCATACTT
>JAODFY010099177.1:0-11655 GCA_027580055.1 Paracaudina chilensis | reverse complement strand
AGCTAACGACAGGTACAAGGTCCCAAGGAAAAAATGCCTCCATTTGTGCTCGATACCAGGCCTAACATCACTCACTCCTTTAGGGTTTAGTTATGTACAATGTACATTTATTATTATTATTAGTTAAAAACAAACAAGAATGGGGAATTTGGGTTAAACAATTCAGTGCCACACAAAATCTCTTGAAGGATAAATGTTCAAACACATGGATGGACTACATACAGGCTTTTATAACCCCCAACCAGACCCCCACCCCATTTACAGCCGATGACAGATGCGAGGCACCCAAGGACCCAAGGAAAGAATGCCTCCAATTCTGCTTGGTACCAGGCCTAACACCACTCCTGTAGGGAGAAGTTGGGTTCAACAAATTAAATGAGACACAAGAATCTCTTGAAGGATAAAATTTAAACAATGGACTACATACAGGTCTGGGCCCCACCCCACCATGCAGACTAATGTCCACCCATTAAGAAAAGGCCCCAAAATAATGTTGGCCCAGAGGTTATTTGAAAATTCTTGGTATTTTGGCAATTTGGACAATTTGTGTTTAACTTGTGAAAATGTGAAGTAGCATCACTATAGTCAGTAACATTGACTGTTGTGACACAATATTGCGTATGCTGAATGATACTCAATGTTGTGTCAGAAATGTTGTGTCAGAAATAATACAGAAATTGTGCTTTGAATGATCAAGGGAGTTGAGGCAGGATGCCTGCTTGCATTCTCCCTAAATAATAACGCTGTTAAAATTGAATGTTCAAAGTGAAAGATTCAGAGAATATAGGATAGAAAAAATATGGTCAAATTAGAGTATTGGAATACAACTTGTTCTGTTGATAATTTTTGGGACATAGAGAAACATAAACATATATATGTGAGCTATTGAAGGGTTTACTGCCATGCAACCAGCCAGTACAGTGTCTTATATGCCTAATGACAGATAATTGTTATTTATTTGTGTTAAATGTAATGTTATTTATTTAATATCAATTGCTCGATGACCATTTCAGACAGATACACCTTTGGGAGGGATCACCCGTCGGTCATCAACACCTATCGTCCAGGGTATGAATGTATTAAAACCAGGGACTCCTTCAGCCAGCCAAGGTAATCATTTAAACTCCAGAGGACAATCAATTAATTAATGTTAACACTCACTAGTGAGTGTTAAATTCTCACTAGTGTGTGTTAAATTTTCACTAGTGGGTGCTAAATTCCCATTATGGGGTGTAAAATTATCACAAGTGAGTGTTAAATTATTGGAGAAGCTAAGATATCCTTTGAGTAACCCATAAGTTAATTTTACCCCAAAACATTTGAATTTGTGATTTGGCATTTCAGATGTACACAGGTGGAAACCAGAGTCAACTAAGGCGCAGCTTTTTTACCAAAAACACAATACGAAAGTCCTTATATAACCAACTAACAGTTATTTTTGTACAGTTTGCTTCCTCAATGTGTGAATATAAAATGGTTCAACAGTATTTTGTCCATGTGTTGCATGCATTAGATTTGAAGTCATATGAGTAACAAGAACAACATTAAAAAAAAAAAAAATTAAATAGAAATTGAGTTACTGAGCATTGTCAGTTTGGAATCAAATGTTCCAGCATGTAATGTGAAGTGAGTGATTTCAAGGAAAACCCTTTGGAATTTAAAGTTTGGCCATTATCAGGGTTTATTTTTTAAAAACAATTTTCATCATTATACCACATCATAATACATATACATTGTGAGAACAATGTATGAAAGATCCATAATTTTGCAACAAAACAAAGCAATTTTCTTCAAAAAGACTAACAATGTGTATACTGCCTTAATAGGTGATATATACACTCTATGTCTAGTTCTGTGAATAAGTACGGTGACAAAATTCAACACTCCCAACAATTATGGCTTAATTTTTTTGCAAATTGGGTGATTCACGATATGCCAGATCCAAGGGAGTCTTTTAATCATAACTATCGAAGGAAACGAATGGAAAATCTCATCCAGGCTCAAACACTGGTTATTGCTTTAACCTTTTTACATTTTCTAAAGTGAGGTGTGAGCTAATTGAAAGATTTAAGAGAGACATTTGTGCAACTAATGCCATCAAAACGCTGCTTATTGTCTGGTATAGAATGCCGCGGATTAATCATTAGTGGGGTTGAGCCATTTTCAGCGAAAACATCTTTTGGTAATTTACAGTATTGTCTGTAATCTCTTAAATGCACTAAAATTATTATAGAGGGATTTGTGTAACACAGATGTCTACAGTCACAGGCTTCATAGGGAGATTTGCCTTCTGAAACAACTCAAATTATTGAAAACTATTTTGTTAATTTTTTCAGGTGCCCCTCATCTTATGTCTGGTATCACTGGTGTCAGTCTGGGTATACCAGGAACCATATCTCAGATGGAAAACAACCATTATGAAAGGGCCCCTTCACCCAGCGGTTACCTTCGACTCCTCTGATGAAGGGTGAAGATACCCCCATGATGATCCTGCCACCAATATGAAACAGCCCCATCACCCAGTGGGTAATGGAGCAGTGCCTTGATGGTGGATACAACAGAGAGTTTGAGATGACCCCATGGTGACCTGACCTTTAAAATGAAACAACCATATCACCCACCTTTGACTCAACAGCTACAACTAAGAGTGAAGTTACTCCATGACAAATCCACCACCAATGTGAAAGAGCCCCATGACCGATTACCATAGACTCCTCTAATGGAAGTTTTCCTTATTGCAGCACCTAGATTGCAGTAACAGGAGTAAATAGTTGCGCTGTCCATGCCCTGTTGATGGTTCATGATAACTTCCATTGAAAAACATCAGTGTCTGGATCTATCCATACTGTTGGAACTACTGAAGCTCTGCATATGATGGCCATGCCTGCTTCACAATATCAGCAGTAATGTTCTTTGGCTGGGATGGAGTAGCCATCAAATGTGGGTGTTTGCAAATGACATGACTTGGATTGCAGCTTAAGCTTTGCTTTTACATTGAAGGTCTGGTCTGCATCTGATTGCTATATATACATGGGATTCATCTCTACCCTAATTGTAACTATCCTTATGACAACACATTGATTGGCCTTAGCTCTTTGTCTTATGAGGGAGGGTGGCATGATCAACATCAAAATAAAAACAACAGTTTCTCAAATCTTTCAGTAGATTTGACACGGCCCAACTAGTATTTTAGCTGGGATGGAACACCATCAAATATGGGTGACCATCAAATATGGGTGCATGCAACCTATATGGGTCCCACACTCTCCTAGTAGTATCTAGACTGCCCTCGCTTTGTTTCCACTATGTATGATGTTTCATCCATCCAAAGAAAAGCAAACCATTATCTGGATCTATGTTGTGTCATTCTCTGGAGGTTCGGCTTACGGAACTATTTTACTGCTGGGGTGTGCGTCACCACAAAATGTGGGTATATGTGACTTGCATGACAAACCCACTTTCAGCATCTAGTCTGCATCCTGACCCCACTGTAATCATCTACTGCAGTCTTAACCCGCTGTAATTATCTAGAATGAAGTCTAAACCCACTGTAATCATCTAGACTGCAGTCTATACCCATTGTAATCATTACTAGAGGCTAAACCCACTGTAATCATCTAGGCTACAGTCTAAACCTACAGTCAGTGTCTAGACTGCAACATAAACCTACTGTAATCATTTACTGCAGTCTTAACCTGCTGTAATCATTTACTGCAGTCTTAACCTGCTGTAATCATTTACTGCGGTCTAAACCCACTGTAATCATCCACTGCAGTCTAAACCCACTGTAATCATCCACTGCAGTCTAAACCCACTGTAATCATCCACTGCAGTCTAAATCCGCTGTAATCATCCACTGCAGTCTAAATCCGCTGTAATCATCTACTGCAGTCTAAATCCGATGTAATCATCTACTGCAGTCTAAATCCGCTGTAATCATCTACTGGAATCCAAACCCATTGTCAGCATCTGAAATGCAGTCTAAACCTGTGGAATTTCCAATTTCATTTCTGGAATTGCAAAGAGGCTACATAGAGACAAATGTGTCTTTATATCATGGTCTTTTTTTTTTGAGGGGGGGGGAGGGGGTCCAGTTACAACCTTCTATAAAGGTTACTTGATTTGGTATGAGAGGATCTCATTCACCCATGTCCACATGGACAGGATAGTAATCAGGGTTGCGATGGGTTCATATTTTGCAAACTAAATATTTGCGTGAAGATTGTGAAATCATGAAGCATGAGGAATGTTTTGATTCGAGCATTGAACTGATGAGAGAAACAAATTGGTTTTCATTAAATATCATCATTATTATAAAAGTTTGAAAATGATTCTAAGTTTTCCTTGTAAACTAATCGTGTGTTTCCCTATTGGACATTTTAATTTTTCAACCACAATAACACTTACGTCAAAACTGCAAAAAAAATCAAGATTAATCATATGTAAGATATGCATTTACTGAAACTGGTACAATGCCCATATTTTGATCTATGTAACACACTGAAGCCATGCTCAAATACAGCAAAAAAGGGGGAACAGTACTGGGCTGATAATCATTTTTAAATCAGTCTTTGTTGATATTGTCACCATCGGTGGGATATAAAGCATCACATTATAGTAGCTTGATTAAATACAAGAAATCACCCCCAAACTGCAATAAAGAACTTTTTGTCTTTTACAATAAGTGATCATCTTCAGACAAGCAAAAACCTAACACAGGCACAGCGTAGCAAATCATATCAACGATGAGATGACTGGTGTCTTTACTGAATCAATTGTTAGGAGTGAAATATATCCCAGGACCAGTGCAGCTGCCACAAGGGCGAGGTGTGGAGCAACGAGAAGGGGGTAATTGCCCACCTTTATTAACTCCCCCCACCAGATATCAATGAGGAGGGGGTAATTGCCCACCCTTATTGACTAACCCACCAGAAATTGGCATGAAAATATAATGGGCCACCTTCAAATGAAATGCATGGGATATATGTTTATATGACACTATTAAAGATATCTTTTAAGAGCTGAATCTTGGCTAGAGAAAAGACAAACGAATCATCTCAAGTTTATTAAATAGGAGCAATGAAAAGGGAAGATTTGGAGAAAATGTTTCAAACTGTAAAAGAGAGGCCATGGTATGACAAATTTGTTGAAGTTTTTGTTCTGCTTTAACACTCCTATGTAAAACTGCTATGTAGTGTGCTAATTAACCAGTTTATACAAATGTACATGAGCTATCCAAAATGGTAACCATGGTAAAACCAGCAAAACAATTCATTCCAGACATCAATCTAAAAATATTTAGTGAAAATATAACTCCTAAGATGACATCCTTTATTCATGGTCTCTGGTGGCCAGGTGGCAGTAATGGGGCTTTTAATTACACTGTGGATATTTCGTCACAGATGACCTTTGACATGCATATGATATAATTTTCATATAATATTATAGTAGAAGACATGTGCAGCCCAGTGTTATCAGGATAAAACACATCAACAAAATATCTGAGAAATGTTTAAATGGCAAATCTCGCCCTTAGTGTGCTAGACTGGTCAGCTCATTTTCGATTCTCTCACAATATTGGGGGGTGGGACATGACCCCACATTCAAAACAATTACTGTGTGAAAAAAATGGGGGGGGGAACGTGCAATGTTCTGTGGGTTGTGCCTGTGTTTATTTGTTTGTATTAGTTAAAGGTATAGTCAGATTTTGAACTGTTGACTTGTTTTCTAGGTGTGGTTGTTTTGATCATTCAGTCTATGAGCTTCGTGTAAAACTACCACTAAAACAAAAATTCTACTCATTTTGCTAATCATAACACTCATTAGTGATAATAACTTCAGATTAGAAAAACATTTCACAAGGTTTGTTTGACGACAAATTATACATGTAAGCCGGTAAATTTTCATTAAATAAAACATACCAGTTTGAAAACAGCCAATGAGGTGTAGGAAAATTTATGTTATTCCAGATAATAATTTTAGCTGCAAGAAATTTACATTTCCAAAATAAACTGACAGTACCTTCAACATGTTTTAACAATAGTGTGTAGCAGTATATACAACATTGTTAGTGTGTACTGTGTAGCAGTATATACAACATTGTTAGTATGTAACAGTATATACAACATTGTTAGTATGTAACAGTATATACAACATTGTTAGTGTGTAGCAGTATATACAACATTGTTAGTGTGTAACAGTATATACAACATTGTTAGTGTGTAGCAGTATATACAACATTGTTAGTGTGTAGCAGCATATACAACATTGTTAGTATGTAACAGTATATACAACATTGTTAGTGTGTAGCAGTATATATACAAAATTGTTAGTGTGTAGCAGTATATACAACCATTGTTAGTGTGTAGCAGTATATACAACATTGTTAGTGTGTAGCAGTATATACACCATTGTTAGTGTGTAGCAGTATATACAACATTGTTAGTGTGTAGCAGTATATACAAAATTGTTAGTGTGTAGCAGTATATACAACATTGTTAGTGTGTAACACTATATAAAACATTGTTAGTGTGTAGCAGTATATACAACATTGTGTTTTTGTGTCTCAGGGAATTGTGTTTTTATTGTCGTTGCCTGTAATTATTTACATTTGAAAGATATTCATATTGTAGTAACTGCTGATTACTAACAATTCTGTGAGAGGTTCATTCATAGTTTGTTGAGTGGATGTTTTGTACATAGTCACTGTACAGAAATGATATGTACATACCTATTAATAATATCATGGAGAAATCAAGTCCACATTCAACCGTTGTCATTTTTGTGTTCTTTCTTAAATTTCATTCAACCTTTTTCTTCAAATGAAGGTAAATTGAAGGTACACTTTTGGTATATGTGGTGGTTAGTAATTCACCATTACATAAAACTGAAAATGGCTTGTGATGTAAAAGGAGAATTGGATAGTGGCTATTGTTGGGGAGGGGCAGGGAGAACAGTGTTATTAAAACTCAATGCAAGCATTCTTAAGTCCCCAAGGACAAGGCACCTATATTGCCTTTTTACCACTTGCCTGGAGATAACCCCCATTCTCATAGAGCTCTTCCCAAACAATGAGCCCCACATATTGATGTCAACTAGCACCTGCATTGCCCTAGCTATTAGTACTTCCAAACCACCATCGAGAAATAATTATTCTTTTAAGAAACATTTTGGCATTTAATTAACAAAATCGTAATGTCTCAAAAACATCACTTGGCATCTTTATCTTATCACCACAATTTATTTTAAGAAAATCAAGGTGTTAGCGTCAAATTCCTCATTCGAATTCCTCATTTAACAATAAAAGACAACCGTGAATCGAAATGGAAGAAAATAATAAGGCGATATAACGCCTGTTTCGATTTTAGTGTTAGGCTATAGTAATTTCGTAGACATACCGTGCGCCATCTAAAAGTATGGGCTATATGCGGCCAAACAAATCCCATTCATCTATCTCTACTGTAGCGTTTCTCGTTGATGCATTTATGTATAAGATTGGTATGAATCCAGAAGGTGATCATTTGCCCCCAAAAATCCATGGACTGATGATATCTAATTATGAGAAAAATTCCTATTTGGTGCACCAAACTCTGTGAGGTATAGCATAGAGAACTCAGTATAAAGTACACTTGGAGGGCGAGAAGGGGCGGGGCCTAGTACGTGATAGATGTATGTATATATTAATGATTTTTCTTCTCGGTTTGCGCATACAATAAACATGTTGTTTCTTAGCTTAAATTGTCGCTAATGAATGTTAAATATATTAAACTGTGGACTGAATGATTAAAATAGTCCTATCTAAGCTTAAAGGAGTAGTTCAAGTGCAGGGGCGCTGGACGGGCGGGGCAGTTGCCCTCATGCCCTTGTGCAGCGGGGACAGCAAGGTGCCCCGTTTTCTTTCCTGTAGAATGACTATCAGCTTACACTTAGGGCAACCATGAGTCTGAAACTTTGTGTTGAACGCATATCATTAGACCCCTTTATCGTAATACAATGATTTTGGTTTGATTCGACCAGCCGTGCGTTAGCCGATTTTATACTTGCTGGCTGGCGAATATTTCTAATTTACCCTTTTTGCGTGTAAATTTGTAAAACATACATACAACTGACTTAGGCCTACAAGGCCTGAAAAGGGCCGTTATGCTGCGCGCCAACCGATCTCTCTTGACATTTTGGTAGTTCTTTTCGAAAAATTATCGGTATGCTCCGCGCCAATCTAAGGTGGCGCTCTGCTTAGATAGTCTTTCGGGCACAGTTCACAAATGGAAATGCTCTCGTACGCCTATGTGCGCACATGTTTCTTGGTCAGGGGCACCCAACCCATTCTTGCCCCCGGGCACCCTGAACCAAAGTTACGCCACTGCAAACATATAGACGTGGGAGACCGGATCAGGGGTCCGTTGTCAGTTGATTTCGGGCCAAGTAAATTTAAAAAAAATATTATTGCAAATATGTCTACTTTGAAAATATGGAAATCCAGCCATCCGGTTTTCACCTCACCCAAGCGAAAGTCGTCCCATACGACCATGACCACAAGAGTATATTTCCCTTTTAAAACCATTTTAGAAATGTTGTTGTTTTGTTTTGACGAATGAACGTTAGGCTAATGCTATTGATGGTGACGTTGGAGAATATCTGCTTTATCAAGAAGCTCAATTTTGAATTGCCATATCACTAAAATAAAAAAAATTGCTATGCCATTAAAAAAAAAATACCATGCCATAAAAAATGGCCTCTTAAATGAAAGAAGCACCCAACAATGATCGAACCACCAGATCTATCACCCAGATTTATGAAATAAGTAGGTCTATACGGATGTTTAGTTCTCCTCTTGGTTTGGCGCCACTAAATTACTTCTAAATTCTAAAATTATTTCTAAATTACCGCCTTCTACTCTGAACGCGTATTATGTTCTATTTTTTTTTCAAATACGAACAAAAATTACGTACTCGCTGAAATTATTTACGTCTTTTTTAAATACATAAGTAGGTACATACATATCTAGAAAAGTGGCAACAGCTCACGAATTGAGCAGGCACACTTCAGACTAACTTAGATGTAGAAGTTATTCAAAGCACATATACCATGCACATTTGTTATGAAATCGAATGCATGTGCCTCCAAAGACCTCTTCAATACCAAGGAACTGGATGAGTTTTGTATCAGGGTTCTCGCGGAAAACGCTCTGCGCGTTCTCGTCCAGTTCTCGTCTACGTACCTCAGCGAGGCAGGATTTTCGGCTCTCGTCCACGTGAAGACGAAGTCCCGAAACAAGTGGCAGGTGGAGGCGGACCTACGCCGTACGCTCCCAGTCAAAACTCCCGACATTGATGGGCGCACAGGGCAATTGCAGTGCCAAAATTCTCAAGGAAAATGCTCACTGAAACTCCTCCTGATAAAAATAAATTTAAAAACAAATATTTGACGCTGTTGAGTTTGTCTCTGCATTTGATTTGAAATAAGGCTGTTGAGTTGAGTTTTGTCTCCTCCACATATCGATCTTCAATTATAATGATGTAAGAGGGGAAAGGATGATTTGGCCAGAGGCAAAGGTGAAATGAGACGAAAAATGTTGGAAGCCACTGATGTAAATCGTTTCGTTCGTTCGTTTATCGCATTGGCTGATTTAAAAAGGATTTGATTTGTATGTCATATTACGTTACGTAACGTTACTTATTAAGTTACATAATATTAAGTAAAATTTACCGGTTTATGCATATAATTCAGTGTCGAACAAAAACCTTCAAACGCGTTGCTTAGATTAAATTCTCTCTAATGAATATTTCGGTTGGCAGAATGAGTAGAATATAGTTGTTTATGTGACAAACGATGGACTGAATGATCATACACAATATAACACAAAAAAAGGCTTACGAAAGGGTGGTCCTTTTCCAATGTAGCGCCAACAAAGATTTGTTGCCAACTCAAGTTTTGTCCCCAGTTGTGGTAGACTTATTGTGCATTCATGGTTGTTGATCTGATGGTGCGTTTATTTATCTCGTAATCCACCAAGTCATGAACACGTTTTGTTGTATCCCTATAGCAATTGTACTGTATATAGCACAGCTCTTGGTCTCCTGAGCCTGTAGGATTGCCGTGCACATGATTTCTGAGGTGTGTGTGGATGGGCGGCAAATCTGAGAATCCCCCGACTGAAATGTTTTGTGAGAGGGAGGGGTGCACAATCCAAAATGGTATTAGTAATTTGTAATGAGTAATTTTGAGGGGGCACAATGATTTCATGGAGGATGGGGCTGTGATATACAAGATATAAGTGGAGCGCCACAATCGGTTGACGCGTCACATGTACACGTCGCGGCCTATTGTACAGCTGGAAGACAGTATACAATAAATAATTATTTATACAAGGTGCTACTTTTGTTATAGAATTGCTCAATCAGGAGCTATTTATGTGAACCAGGGGTCATTTTCTTTTTCTCTAAATATGTTTTTTTCTGTTCTGAATACAAATGTGAACCTGATCACCTACAAAAGCTAATGATATACCATTTAACCATTGTAACATAAGCAATTGAAAAGGACCATAGTCGTACGAAGCTCCGCAAACCTGGCGGGCGGAAGTTGAAAAGTCGAAATGTGTGACACCATCTAAGCGGAGCATAACCATCGTTTTGCGCGTAGCGAGAAAATTTGCTAAGAATACCTTCTAGATCGCCGGAAATTACACTTTTAGAAACCGTCTTTTTTGAGATCTACTGAATAAAAAATTTAGACTTGCAGTTTGGTAAAAATGCCCCAATGGCGTGCGCATGATTTCATATAGGTACGGGGGGGGGGGGTACGATGGGGAAGGGGGTCAATCATCAGATCACTCGACTGGATTTTTCTTGTAAAGCCTGTAAAGCATTACGGAAGGACACATACTAAGCGCAGGGACAATCGAAAAAAAAGGGGCGTGAAATTGCGCCTTATTCCAAATTGGCGGTGATATGATTCGGCCCCAACTATGGCTAGTCATGTTGTAAATGTAAACCATCTACTGTACTGTTTGGGTTTAAACTGAAATTCCCAGGTAAATATGAGATGCCCTGTTTATTATAAAGGTATCTGTGTTTAATCACGGTAGTCTAAGTATTAGAAGGAATATTTAATGTTTGCTATAGTCAACTTGCTGTGCATATTGGTACAGGTAGTTAACATGGGGTTCTTGCCTGACACAGGTAGGGTTACCCAAATTATCGTAAGTAAAAATAATCTTTCCTTTCCTAGCTCTTTGTGGTCTCAAACTTTGACCAGTTTGATCCCCCTTCCGAATTATTTTGGTCATTAATTGCCATTTGATCCCCTCCAATGTCAACCTCATTTCCACCATCCTGCCAATGTGAGTCACATGGGCGACGCCTGCCGCGTCATGACAAGGGGACGTGGGTCCCCGACGGGGGGGGGGGGTCCATGCGTTTGTATTTGTTATTTGGTTTGGAGTGATATGGGCTAGTGGCGTAAGGTGAGCGGTTCCCCCCTCCTCTTTCGATTTAAAAAGAAAAATTCATGCACCCGACTACGGAACTGAAAAAAATATTTGTGTATGAAAACTGTCAGAACATGAATAACCCCACACATTATAATATTAATTTAATTTCTTCCACTTCTTCGATGTGCGCAGCCTATTTTTTCTTTTGCTTAGCTCCCCGCCTT
>JAODFY010099067.1:0-11656 GCA_027580055.1 Paracaudina chilensis | reverse complement strand
CAATTCAAAATTGTGAAAGAGTGTGAAGATTATTTACACAAGAATTCAAATAATATATTTAAAGGGGAGGAATCACGACACACCTTTGTGTCTTGTTAATAGATCTACTGTAACATTTATAAGTACTCTGTAATATGTGTTATTTACTATATTTAGTTAACAGGATAGTCCATCTGGAGTAAAATAAACATCTCTTATAATAAATAATTTTAATTAAGTATCTGGCAGCTTGTGATGTCATTGTTATATTTGAAAACTCCTTATAATTTTCATATTTTTATAAGCATTTAATATTTTTGAAGTAGAACAGCATTTGTTGCTTGAAGAATATATTTCTGTAAAGTATTTCAATATAAAGTCACTGATCGAACTATAAAAAAAATCTTACAGATACCATACGCATGCAAATTTGCTGGATTCTTAATTAGAATGAAAATCTTAACTAATTTCAAAAGTCAATGTCTCAACAACCAAAAATGCTATTGTGATGGGACTTTCACCATTGTAGTTTGTTTCTCTTATTTATCAGAAACTTTGGGCTCAGTGTGGATTAATTCTTTGAACAATATTTGAACAAATGTCCATTTATGTAAAACATACATCCAAAATAAAAAAAATGTATACAAAATGTAAACAAATAACTGTTATGAATTCTTCAAATAATATGTACTTTGACTACATGCAAATTGTTTCCCTAAAAGGAGATTTCATGTTCAGTTTTGAAGGAATCAATGTTTACATGTATTTCATTCTACTGAAAGCAGAAATGTGGCAAGAGTAGGATGATAGGGGACGTAAGATTTATAATCTAAATGGAGCAATTATCTTGCAGGAATTAAAAATATCAAGGGGAGCATTTTCAACAATTTTTGGCCATCTTGTCTTCAAAATGACATTTTGAAATGAAACACAAGAACTGCTTTATTCGGCTGTGGAAGAGAATCATGCGTTTCAATCATTCATCGGTGCACTTTCATCAGATGCACAATTAAAGAACTCCCCAAATTGCCTCAGTTGAAAAACGAAACAAGATCATTTGGTTTCTAGGTTGAGAGGGAATTCTCAAACGATGCTGACCATCAGGCTGATCTATTTTCAGGTAGAAACATGCAGGGTTTACAACGTTGCTGCCGAATCTAGGTTGATGTCTTGTTTGTTATTCAGGAGTGGAGGATCAAAGTAGGAGTCTCACAGTAAATCTGAGACAAAGTGCATCGATCGGGAAATTGTGACACTTGTTCTACAGTCCTTTTTACAGATAAGGGAAACATGCCCCCTAGAGCTTCGAAGTTTGCTGCATGCATTCTCACGTATATATGTTAATTGCAACAACAGTGCTTTGCTCCTTTATAGTGAATAGTTTGTTGCTTAAAGGTGCTACCAAAGATTATAGTGGACCAAACCTGTAACCTTTTTTGTGCAAGATTTAGGAAAATAAAGAACTATGAGAAAAAGACATAAAAGATAAAATATTAAAATAGGTCTTTTAGATACAGTGGTGTCGCCAGGTATTTCAGCAAATATTTTTTTTCAATATCACAATTTTCATTGATTGGGTGGTACAAATTATCAGTGTTTGTTAAGAGGGATTATCTACCAAGAATGAAAATCTCTCAAAGAAAAACTCAAAAGAGGGACATTCTCTCCAAAAAATTTGAAATTGTTCAAATCCAGCTATATGTAGTTCTCTATTTTTTGTTCTCTTCCAAATTCCCTAGAAAAGCTAGTGCATGAAATATTGTCACAAATTATACCCCCCCCCCTGCAGGTGACACCACTGATCGTTTAACAGTAATATGTGTATCATTAGTACAGTATAGGAAGCCCTAATATGTAAACATAATACAACTAAGCATATGCCACGATTAGTCTCAAATATAACATACCTGTTAGGTAATATATATTAAATACCATGCAGTATTAGTATAAGCTGCATAAACACAATTTGTAGCTGATTATCATTCTACCATCAAGAAGCACATCATCCCAGGGTGTCCTACTTATATTTTCTCCCCAGGCAAATGTAATCAATAAAATACAAAACTTTAGAACTAAAATTCGGCACCTTTAAGGGAAATACAGGCATTATTCGATTAGCTTGCTTGTTAAAAGATCAGTCCAGACAAAGCACAAAAATTCTGTTATTTAAACCAATAATCAGGGTTTGTGCCCTGCCAATTACTCTTCTCTCTTGACATTCTTTTCCCTTGTTAGTTATGATTAAAAGACTGACAAATCGTAAATCACCCAGTTTGCAAATAAATTAGGTCATAACAGCTTGAGTTTTACATTTCGTCGCCAAACTTTTTCGCAGAACTAGACCTATAATGTAGATCTATATCACCTACTGCGGGGTATACATTAATCATTGTTTTGAAGAATATAGGTTAAAGGTTTGTTGCAAATTATGATACCTTTTATTTGTCACAATATATTCATTATGATGTGGTATAATTATGACAAAATGTTAAAAATAAACACGATTATTGCTTTAATAAGAGTAGGAAAAAACATATATAATATAAAATCCTGTACCAGCAACAGCACTCTTGGCTGTTGAGATATGGATTTTTATATTTATTTATTATCTTTTTATTTAGGTATCTGGCATTGTGATGTCAGCATTTAACTCTATATTATTCTTGTTATTTTAATGATTTTTATCATATCAGTTTGAAATAATACATCCTAATTTGTAATGTTGTTTTAAAAAAAAATGTATTTTACAGCAGTTGTTACTTGAAGATTATATTGCTATAGATAAAATATTTCAAGAAAAAAATTACTAATTGAATTATAAAGGAAAAACAAGCGTCCAGACTAGTATGTGTCCATGTGTATCTGTGATGTCACAAATGTTTACCAGATTCTTAATTAAAGTTAATGTACAGTTTTACCTGAACTGTTTTCAAAAGTCAAGATATCCTAACAACTGAAAATGCTGAATTGTACTTCATGCACCATTGAATGTATTATTTTTTTCTGGTTAATTATCAGAAACTTTTTATGTGGACTATTCTTTTGAGAATCAAAGCGACAGAATCACTGACTTTGACTTTTCTTTTGCTTGGTTCGGGTTATTTTGTAGGCCAAATTTGATAAAGTTTCTGGGTACTTTGTAGGTCCAACATGTAGCATATACATGTAGGGCTTGACATAACTGTTGGCACAGGCAGTGCAAAGCTGTCGATGTTTGCCGAGATGACCCTTGAAAAATATGCCCAGCTGACAGCAACAGTCGCTGTCATGCTATTTTTTGTTGCCCCATCTGTCAGTGCTGAACATGACGATCAGTAAGCTAAGTTAAACTAATACAATCGTAATATAACCAAGTTAAACTGTACGTTAACATTTGGTCCTGGAAGTTTTTAGTCTGATAATACTTATGTTTGTGGTCCATAAAAAAGTATGTAACATTAAATGAGCAAGTACACGATTCCTGAGAACTATAGGGACATTAATACAGGATTTCTTTCTGACTAAACCCTAAATCAGGGGTTCGCAATTAAATATTTGTCAGGCGTACTAGAAAAATATATTACAAGGGCCACGCATGCTGATTAACAGCTTAAAAACAATAAAGATGCGAGCTCCTCCCTAGCGGAAGAGACTACCAGCCGTGCGATTAATATATTTCAGGCCATGGTGGACCGAGTGGCAGGTGTTTTGATACCCGCCTAGGGTTGGCACCAGGAGACAAGCCTTGGGTTGAGTCAGTACAGGCTTAGCTCTACTATTTACGAGCCGGCATGCTCAGCCTCTCCTGAGTGGGGTAATACCGATTATGTCCGACGAGCCTGCATGTGCCTGGGAATGTCTTGAGGCACTAGGTGCAGAGCAAAAGTAGGGAGCCTTCCCTGCCAAGATGGAGCAGCTCTTCAGAGTGTCAGAAGAGGGGTGGTAAGCCCTGTTCTGCCCACCTTTTGTCTTGGTGGTGATGAGGAGTAGGGAGTCTTCCCTGCCAAGATGAAGCAGCTCTTCAGAGTGTCAGAAGAAGGGTTGTAAGCCCTGTGCTGCCCACCTTACATCTTGGTGGTGATGAGGAGTAGGGAGACTTTCCTGCGAAGATGGAGCAGCTCTTCAGAGTGTCAGAAGAGGGGTGATAAGCTCTGATCTGCTCACCTTTCATCTTGGTGGTGATGAGGAGTAGGGAGCCTTCCCTGCCATGACGGAGCAGCTCTTCAGAGTGTCAGAAGGGAGGTGGTAAGCCCGGTTCTGCTCACCTTTCATCTTGGTGTCAATGAAGAGTAGGGAGCCTTCCCTGCCACGACGGAGCAGCTCTTCAGAGTGTCAGAAGGGAGGTGGTAAGCCCTGTTTTGCCCACCTTTTGTCTTGGTGGCGATGAGGAGTAGGGAGCCTTTCCTGCCAAGATGGAGCAGCTCTTCAAAGTGTTAGAAAAGCAATGGTCAGCCCTGTTCTGCCCACCTTTCCTCTTGGTGGTGATGAGGAATAGGGAGCCTTCCCTGCCAAGATGGAGCAGCTCTTCAGAGTGTCAGAAGAAGGTTTGTAAGCACTGTGCTGCCCACCTTACATCTTGGTGGCGATGAGGAGTAGGGAGACCTTCCTGTGAAGATGGAGCAGCTCTTCAGAGTGTCAGAAGATGGGTGACAAGCTCTGATCTGCTCACCTTTCATCTTGGTGTCATTGCAGAGTAGGGAGCCTTCCCTGCCAAGATGAAGCAGCCTTTCAGAGTGTTAGAAGAGAAATGGTAAGCCTAAAGTACACCTCGCCTAAGGGCTCACCAGCAGGACCCACAGCGAAGTATTGATGTTTGTAGCAATGAACTTAACTAAGCTGATGCTTTTTTCCCACTTTATATTTTTGGTGGGTCATCTGGCGCATCTATACCTTTGTTGTATGTACGTAAATGTATACATTTATTATTTACTATTTATTAAGTATACATCTCTTGTATACATGTATGTAAATTAATAATAATTATTTTTACCGTGTCCCCTCTATCTAGAGCTTCGTACAACTCCTCTCTGCTTGGCTCAACATGTTATTCATTTATATTAATTGACCAAAATCAATACATGGAAGCTTCAAACTCATTTAATTTACATGGGAGCTTCAAACTTGTTTTTTTTTATTTTTTTAAATCAATTTTAAAAATAGATCACTGACCTTGTGTAATATACAAGATTTATATTGCCAGAAATATATAGCTCCTTGCCCTGATTCATTTGCTATATATATGTTGCTTTGTACACTTCATTGCATGATGTGAGGTTAATTACAACCACATACTGTACTATGGACAGTTGAGTGACCGAGTGCTTGTTGCAGACTCTAGTATATTTTGTGCTTTGTTTCAATGCTTTGGGTTAGAACAGGTTTGTTTTTCTTACCATTGCAATACGTCGATATAGGGCTTGCAATTTAATTATTTATGGGAAAAATATAATGCTGGGGCAGGTGTGCATCTCTAGTCTTGTGCCGAGATAAGGCACACCATGATACTCGCGCAAGCACCTTGAGAGGCATGCTCAGGGTTGCTATGTGTTAAGAGTGGATCAGCATACCAGTATATATACCACAAACAATGTGTGCATGATAAGCACTGTATACACAGACACTATTTAAGTTGTCTGAGAGACATTCTCAGTGTTGCTGCTTCTACTTGCATGCATTAAACAACAGTATGTTAAAAGTGGGTCAGTGCTACCATAAACAAAACCATAACTCTGCTGAGTCTGATCACTGTATCACAATTACCCCACATCCACTTCCCCCCTTCCACAATTCATTTTTCTCACTGTTCACAGACTCAAGATACAATGTTTCATCGTTTATGTTTAACCTATGTTTTTCTTCTACAAAATTGGTAGAAGATGTGAAACCAATCACAAATACCCTTTTTAAGGAGAGGTATGAATATTCATCACTATTAGAGTCGGTTATGTCTTTGATCATATAGCTCGACACTCGACAGGAATCAGTTGCATTTTCGGAAAATGCTCCTGTTAATTTACCCATGTATATTCATTCAATCATGTATAGTCATTTTAATTACTTGGTCTTGCAAGCATAGCAAAAATAAGCTTAGTCGGCCTAGATCATAAAATTTGAAAACATAATTAAAGGTACAATGTACTGTAGCTATATATGAAGTCTTGAGACTCCTTGCATAAATCTGACTGTTATAGCTTTAGGAAGCCAGCCAGAGGCTCATTTTAGATAAAATAATTATTGTTTAGTTAATGTTTCCAAGGCTAATAATTATATAAGCCTGCTAGTAATGAAATTGGCTAACGACCTGAGTAACCTTAGAGCTTTCACAAAATTCTCACTGCTAATCTGTGACATTGATGTATCTACACATATTTTGACCCATCCTAGCTACAGCCCAAGGTTGTCAAATTGGATAATTATATTAAAAAATCACAGTGACTCATATCGTTAACAACATTATTAGGTTAACAAATCCCCAAGATTTGCTCTTGATTTTGTGTCTCAAGAAGTCATATCATGCATAGTCATTATATAATCTTGAGGACCGGGTGTTTAAGGTTATTTACTTCCTGCCTAACATTATACACTGTACATCACCTACTGCAGGCTACTGCAGTGTACTTAGTTTGGGCATATATATATTTTCATTTCACTCAATTGAAATGCCTTTGGAAAATTAAATTGTGGATCCATCATGTTAACTAGCTAGTGGATATAGTCTATACTGTACAGTATAGGTAACCCAATTGGAAGGGCCTACAAATAATAAGGGTGTGGGGGTGGGGTGGGGAGGATACTGTAGTAAAAAATGTTAGTTTGTGATTACTGATTACTAACTGAAGGTGTTTATGGTTTCCACAGGCTTATTTGCACCTTTTTGCCGAATGCAAACCACTAGTTTTTGCAGGTTTCTGGCTCATTTTGTATTATTTTTTCAGTTTGGAAAATTTGTTTGTTAACTACTCTTTGACTTTGAAGTTTCATAATTTACTTGAAGACCGCTGTGTGGTCATCCATAAGTAAAACATGTCTGTAGTGACCACAGATGAAGCACTGATGCATGATGATTTTCAGCCACCCATTGCACACTCAAATGGATTAGTCCAGTCTGTTTGGGATGGGCTTGATATATGTTATGCAAAATATAAATAATCTATCCTGACTTGGTTGACTGGGCTGATCAATCATAAGGATGAAATGCAGTAGCTTGCCACTTTATATAGTTGATAATATTGTTAAAAGGTATTATTATTATTATTTTTTTTTTTGCAACCTCAGTATATAGTACATGTACAGTACTTCTCTAAGACACTGTGGAGGAAAGTGCAGCTTGGAAATCAATGGTTAAACATAGAATAAAATTGGTTCACTGCATGCTAAATTTGAAGTGATGATTCCATGTTTGGGGTTCACAGAAGTCAGCCTCCCCCTGCATGCAATTTCATTCTAAAAAAATACTAGAAAATAAGTAGCACAATATGTTAAACGTATTTTTATTCAGATTTCTTTTTTATCATAAGATGCAGCTTAATTGGAAGAAAATACCTACCTTTTGGGGAGATTTCTGTAATTACACATTTACTGTAATTACTGACATATTGCAGTATTTTTTTTGCATTTAATAGCTACCGATATTTGTCATTTTTTGTTTTGGAAATGCGTCAGAAAAGGTAGATTTTTATGTTTTTCACCATTATCCAGAAAAGATGAGATATTTCCCACTGTTAAGCCCATGTGATTTGTCATAACATTTCCATGTGACGTAACAGCTGGAGAGTTTACTTGCTTGAGAAAGTCGGCTAGCTGTGCAGTGTCGAGGTCCCTATGCTCCTATAAGGACCTACTGCAGCAAATACAGTAGTAATGTTTGTGGAAGTATGCTGTCATTTCTGGAAATGCGAAATTTGTTTGTTTTTCACCATTATCCAGAAATTACAAGATATTTCCCACTGTGAAATACCCTTTGTCTGAGATCATGTATATATATACCCTTTGTATTAGATCTTAAGTGTGAGCTCTTAATTGCCATACTGCATGATGAGGCACTCATGGATACTTGCTGCATGGAAACTTGATGTATGAAAGGCATACCCTTTGTCTGATAGGCTTACCCTTTATTCTGAGAGGCATGATACCCTTTGTCTGAGAGGCATACATTTGTCTGAGAGCATACCCTTTAATCTTAAGTGTGAGCTCTTGTCATGCTGCATGATGAGGCACTCATGGATACTTGCTGCATGGATACATAGTGTATGAAAGGCATACCCTTTGTCTAAGAGGCTTATGCTTCATTCTGAGAGGCTTAACCTTCATTCTGAGAGGCTTATCCTTTATTCTGAGAGGCATACCCTTTGTCTGAGAGGTATACCCACTGGGGCGGAAACATTTTTACCAAACTACTTCCAACTACAAGTCTAAATTTTTCATTCAAGAGACCTCAAAATAAAAGCAATTTGCAAGGTCTGGAAAGTGTAATTTCCGGCGATCTAGGAGGTATATTTATAGCAAATTTTCTCACTATGCGCCAACCGCTTAGATGGTGCCACGCATTTCGACTTTTCAACTTCCGCCCGCCAGGTTTGCAAAGCTTCGTACGCCTACGGTCCTTTTCAATTGCTCATGTTGCAATGGTAAATGGTATATAATTAAATTTTTTATTTAGAACAGAAAACATATAAATAGAAAAAGGAAAATGCCCCCTGGTCCACATAAATAGCTCAGCACTGATTGAGCAACTATAGGCCTATAACAAAAGTAGCCCCTTGTATCAATAATTATTTATACTGTCTTTCAGCTGTACAATATGCTGCAACGTGTGTATGTGGCAGGGAACCCATGTAACACTGCATACATGTGTCTAAAATAACAACTGACGTAGGCCTACAAGGCCTGGGATGTGCCATTTTTCAGTAATCTGGGAGGCATTTTTGGCAAAAATTTTGTCACAACGCTATGCGCCAACCGATGGTGGCGCTTCACTTCACAGCCCCTCCGCCATGAAATCATTGTGCCCCCTCAAAATTTAAGATTGGCCATGCCTCTGCCCCCATGACACAAATTACTAATACCATTTTGGATCGTTCCCTCCATCACCTTTTCAGTCGAGGGATTCACAGACTTTCCCCCACCCCACACGTCAGAAATCCTGTGCCACTGTGTACCCACACATATACATTGGGATATATATATATTGCTAATTCTCGCACTGGTTGACCATAAGTGTATATCCAATTACTCATCTGGACGCCATCTTGACCGTTAAGATTGTGTGACCCTAATCCATTCAGAATTATTATCGAAAAATCTATTAGAAACGCATTCTCTGCATGAGAGGGTTTAAGTGTAGCTCTTCACACTTAAAGCAATAATCAGGTTTTATATTGTAAGATTTTGACATCATTTTACCACATCATAATGCATATATATAGTGTGACAATGAAAGAGTCATAATTTACAACAAAACCTACCGATATTCTTCTAAAGAGGAATAATGTATGAACCCATCAATAGGTGATATCTACACAGTAGATACCTAGTTCTGTGAAAAGTGTTATGACACAATTCAACACTCATACATGGCCTAGATAATGGCCTAATTTCTTCACAAATAGGGTGGTTTTACGATGTGTAAGATCCAGGGAGTATTTTAATCATAACTAACAAGGGAAAATGAATGGCAAAATCTCCTTTTGGTGAAAGAAGGGTAATGCTCAGGGCTCAAATCCTCATTATTGCTTTAAAGATTGTTATCACACAGCGATTGGCAAAGTGCTGGATCCAGTAGATCGATGAGGTTGGTGACAATTAGAAGTACTGGATAAAGCAGCCTTCATTTACACTATCAAAATTGTGCTTTTCAGTCACCGGGAATGAACCATTCCCTTAATTGTCCGAGCAGCAATTTTCCAGAACGTAAGGAGAAACTGGTCGTACAGTGTAGCAGCTCTGAGCATGGTGGCTGATTTGATCGATTTCTAGGTGCCGCATTGCTACATAGAGAAACTGTAGCCATAGCAGCTATGTGGTGGCTGAATTTATAAATTTCTCTGTCCAATGATATAGTATCCTATTATTAAATGCAAATTGGATACTATTTTTTTCAACTGGATAAGAAAGTTTGAACCTTCGTACTTAATGCCTTTAGTATCAAACCAGTAGCACTGATGGGACTAATAGGGTAGGAGCAGCACCCCTAGAAAATTTTGAAGAACCAAAAAATACATTGCATTAATTAAATGCCCCCCTGCATTGAAAAATATTTTGGCTTCCCTTCGCTGGACACCTTCTTTAACCTGGCTATAAGGAAGCTGATCTTCATATATGTCCAAGTACAGTATTCCTATACTCCACAAATATCAAGTTTACTAAATGTAATATTGCTTAGTATAATGCACTGACCAAGTCTAGCAATTTGCCAGCATATTCCAGTTGAGAAAGAAATTATAACCTAAAATAATCCTAAATGTGGAAAAAGTTAAACGTGCGGTTGGAAGTAGCGAACTCACATGAGTTTCTGGTGACACCGAAAACTCACAGATTCCTAATTTAATGAACATGTTAGTAAACGTTCTCACTGAGTGCTTATACTTTGCATTTGAAGTTACTACAACAGGGACGTGTTCATTTATAGTTTCAAAAGTGTTCAACTGAGCCAATTGCAAAATCATACTTTTTGGTAGGTGTTGATACTTGCCACCCCCACCTTTTATAAAAATAATAAATATATACAATAGTATGAATTTTGCAATTTAGGAAGTAAAAGAAGGCTGTCCTTACAGCCTATATGTACACGCTATCATATCAAAAGTATATAGAAGCACATCAATATATGTACCCACCCCATCCTGTTTTATTTTTTAATTTTATTATTTTTTTTAATTAATTTTTTTATTTTTATAAAGTTTTTATCTATAGGTTACCCTGGGAAAAACAGCTATAGGCCTATGCAACTGTTCAATGTAAAAAAGAGTAAAATAAAATTGATGATCCCCACATTAAAAATAATTAGTTTTTTTGGGTTACAATTCCTCATTAAGAGGTGAAGCGCACCTCTGATATCACAGATTTCATAAATTTATAATTTCCTTAATAAAATAGTTCATTAAATCTACATATATCCTCATGTGTACGAGACAAGATTTGCAGCCCTGGCAGAGAACCTAATGTGATAAAGTTATGTCCTAATTGGTTCCTGTGTTCTGGCTACGGAAATTAAACTTGATTTATCTTACAGGAAAAATATTCTGATGGAGAAAATTTCTAAAAATATGGTTCACACAAATATATAGGCCTATGTACTTATGTATGTATGTATTGTATGTAACATTCATGCATTCATAAAAAATAACAATAATCTCAGCCAAAATGTATTGTATAAATTGAAAAGAGGAAATTGCTAACCCAGATAACCCAGGAGACAGTGGCACCACCAAAGGGGGGGGGGGGAACTAGGGGACACATGCCCCCAATTATTGTGTCCCCCCTGTGTGTCCCCCAAATGAGATTTGTGATATTGATAAAAATGACTTTTATTGTAACTGCTCTCCTGGGATATGTACAGCCCTGGTACCCATGTACAGTATCTGGTAGTGCCATGAAAAACAACCTTCATAATCACTGGAACATTTAAAGACCAAGTGACATGGAAACTTGACTTCAGTTATTCTAGTACCTTATATTTAATACATTGAGGAAATCCAAA
>JAODFY010098956.1:0-10951 GCA_027580055.1 Paracaudina chilensis | reverse complement strand
GGGTTAACAAAATGCCCATGTATCATTTGGCTGGATTTGTTGAAGGGGGGAACAAATACACGCATTTGGGAAAGGTTAGCACGACATTTTCCCGGTCAGTATGTGACGAGAATGTATATATTTATTTATCCATGTCCGGGTTAACCTTCACTCTATTATTTCTATAACCATTGTGTTCATCATATTGTAAAACAAAACATATATATATATATATACACATACAATTATACATGTGGTATTATTGAGATCGTTATCACTAAATATAAGTGTAATGACTACTTGATTTTAATTTTAGCCATTCAGGAACAACTATAGCTTTCTCTTTCGCATGTTTACAACTATATAAATAAACTGTATAAACGAGATGAGTTTTATATACATTTCACTGAATACGATAGTCATTATTATACTACCTGGAAATTCATATGTCAAAGGTGGGGGCGCTCGTAGCAAAACCTTACCGAAAGTAACGTAACATTGGAGGTGTCTATGTTGTAACCTATTTGTACATATTCTGTTGAATCTGTGGGTTTTGTACGACACACGAAAGTGAAATGAAATAAGTCTGTCAATGCGATTCTTGAGGGTAGTGAAACTAGGTATCCAAGAGGGGCACATGATTTATGGAAATGGGGAGGGGGCATTTCATAAATCAATGTATTTTTCTCCAAAGTTTCTTAGGGGCGCCCCCTCTTGAGTCTGGGACTGAATGTCCCAGACCTTAAAATTATATCGGCAGTGACCTTGTAAGTGTCGCACATTTGTTTTCAGATTACATTATGCCCCCTGGCACTTTTGCAAATCGATCTGCCTAAATACAATAAATTTATGGAAACATCTATACGGGCAACGCGTGCTTTTTAAATATAGGCACGATTAACTACTACTCTATACAGGTATTTACTTATGATGCACGAATTTTCACCTCTATTAAAACAACCTATAGGCCTACCCAGTAACTACTGAGGCACTGTCTAAGAATCTGCTAATAGACATATGTATGCACAACATCAGTCCATTGTTACTTTTTCATCGCTCCCGAAAACTAGACATTACTAATACAATGCAAGGTAGGTAGCCAGTTTATTGGTTATGTGATTAAAGGAGGTTTTTTTACAAATCTAAAAATTACAGGTCTCGAATAATGTCGATGTTTCGTAAGATATACAACAAAAATCGAGATTAAAAAACAGCAACTAACATACAGGCCAACAGTAAGTTTTCAATACAGCACAAAAATATAAATAAATAAAATGAAAATAAATAATCTTGGGTATAGGTATATTTCGCAAGAAAACGTCGTACTCTTGTAAATCATGAAATATGAAGTTTGGTCGCTCGAGGCCAAAACGTCATTGGAAAAAATTCGTCATTGTTAATAATTGTTTAAAAAAAACGTAATTGGCCAAAACGTCATATGGGTAGCTAGGTCTAGCCTATTTGTAATTCGAGCAAATCACTTCAACGAACATATGACATGGTAGGCCTACTATTGACCACAAAGTAAAACGTATATATTTAAAGTAAGCCAAACAAGAACACTTTTTGCTTTGAAATTTTAACCGAAACTCACGTAATCATACAGCCATTTTGAATATTCAATCCGTTGCTTCCGTATAGTTTTTACTTAGGCCTACTCAGATTATCTCTATATTTTCCACAAATCGACACAGATTTTCACACCACTACGAAAACCGATACTTTGTGATGTATACAATCTGACGGTGGTGACCGGTTGTTGGAAAGCTTGCATTAATTAAAGTATTTAGTGATTTAAAAATGTAAAGTTTGTTTTACATTACCTTTCATTAGAGTCACCGCAGCCACAGGGCATAAATAAAACATACGTCGTTGAATGCCGCGTTCTGCACAGCGACTGCACAACCACACGCACTGTTAACAGCACAAATCAACAACACACAGTAAATGGCGGATAGAATCACGTGATATGAATTCCACAGTGAAACCGGTTAACAGCGGAACGTAATAATAACACACCCGCATGGTTCAGCTCGCTCAGATCTTTATTACTTTTCACCACGTCTTTCCTTCAATCAAACAAACCATGCCTTCGCTTCGTTTTGATTATAGTTCGCTGGCGACGAATTGTTGTAGGAGGGGCGTGTTTTTAACTGGAAAATATGGTTATTTTCTTCACAGAGAAAATGTGGGGGCCGCAAAGGCGAGTCGTGCAGCCACAGTTTATGAACTTCGGAACAAGAGCTCTATAGGCTTATATCTATTGACATTGTCAATTAATTGAAACAAGAGATAGCAAACCAAAGCTACCAAAGTATATATGCGGATTTCAGCGTAGGATTAACAAGGTTAAAGACTACCGTGTAATTACGGATGGCCAGCTTGACCACTGGGAGCTTGACCACTGGTCCAAAGGACAACTTCTTCCACGGGCAACCTCAGAGGGCATAGTGCCATTGATTCAAATTTCAGGGACACTAGTTCCGCCGAAGGTGGGGAGGGGAGGGCGGGTGTGGTTTGCATTTAGAGGTTCTGGTTTGCATTTGGGCATTGATTAAATTGGCCCATATCCCCTAAGTAAAAGTAACGTCACCAAGGTGAGGGGGTGGTGGAGGTGCACGTCCCCAAACGTGTGTGTTCCCCGTGTACTTATTGCGGATATATAAACAGTTTAATATGCTATGATTTATGGAAACTTAATGCCCTACTGAAATGTTGTGATCCTGTATACCCCTCCACTTTCGTATTTGGGTATTGTTATTACAATTGTTCTTCCAATCGAGTAAACTAAATACCCTTTGTATAGATGTGACATATAATTTTTTGAGAGCCATCGATCCGTGAGAGGTGACATCAAATATTTGATCGATATTGATACAAACCCACGTTGGAAAATTTAAGCGTTGATCCGATACCACTTTTATGAGATATTGCCGATAAACGATTTTATATCAAGATTTTATATCGATTTTATATCGGCCGATGCAGTAGGCGTACCCTGAAAGAATACCGTTATTCTTAAAACGTCCCAAAATCTAGATAAATGAATTTAAAACGTCCCAAAATCTAGATAAATGTTGCGTTATATAAACTTATCGGCTGTCCGTTCGCAGAGGAAGGTAGGGTTTTTGCCGGGTATAAATTAGTTTATAACACACAATCTCAAAAAACATAATAATAATAATAATAATAATGTCGGTCAAATATGTTATATCCGATATTGCTAACCGATAATCGGCTCAACACTATTTAACTAGTGTGAAACCGATATAATTGTTACCCGATATGGGATATTACCCGATATGCGATATTACCCGATATATCATACATATTACATTTGACGAGAATTCAACAAAGAAATGTCTTGTTGGCAGACAAGTATAATTATAATATTTGGTTCAAGTGTTTCTGTGATCTTTTTTCCTTTTTTTTCTTCTCTTTTTCCCTTGATCTTTTTCGTTTATCTTTTTCTTCTGCTTCCACTGTATATCTGATTCATTTACGCATCGTTACCATATCTGTCAGTAACGTCGTCGACATGCATGTTTGACAAGTATTGAATTCTAATTACCACTACAAGATACGTATGTCGCGTGTCAAGTGATGACATAAAAATGTTCCCAGATGCTTCATTTAATATTAAAATTTAAAGTGATTTAAAAATCAATATCCCAATATCCAATAAGGAATGCTATTGTAATGCTACTTTCATCATTGAATATAATCTTTCCTCTCTTTTTTTACTTTCTGATGCGTATTTCGCGTGATGGGAAGCACGTAGTGTGTTTATGTATATTTGTGTTCACGTATATTGTAATTTGAATTAGTAAGAGCGTATAGGACGATTAGGAGAACATATTTGTTTATTGATGGGAGAGATGTTCAACTGAATTTAAGATGAACAGATAACTACACTACATATGCTTTTTGTTATATTTCCTTTGTATTTCAACATTCTACAACAATATGCTATTCTATAATGACAACCATTTGTTCTTGTATTGGCATTTTTTGCAAACGTAACCTTTTTTATACTTTGTCACAAACAAGAGACTGCGGAATGAAAATAAATTAATATGCTTGAATTTCCGGTAGGACTGTCATTACGCGCCATTAATACTGGTACGAATTATAGAACAGTAAATACGGTAGTAATAGTGTAAGTGTGGGTCTGCAATGATAATTATATTCGTACGCAAATAATACGCAATATAATATATATATTGTATGGAAAGGCTATACATATTCAGGCAAAGGTTATATATTTTAACACCAGTTTCCTCTTTAATATAGGCAACGGCTGAAGGCCCAAGACTAAGCTTCAACATATAATTGATTACTTGTATACATTGACAGGTGATGTGTCGTGTTAGTTTCCTGTTAGCGTAAAATCGTTTAACGAAGATGCTATAAGCGTGGAAGTAAAAAGTATCGTATTTCGTGGCTGATTATACTGTGGAACACGTCGTGGTCCATTATAGGTTAGTATTATATTGTATCATTGAGCAGACGGGTTCCCTCTGCTTTTAGCCCGCAGTATGTTATTTGGCTCTGTTTTGTCTTCACATGCCAATTCGACGCAACCGAAAGAGAGTTATCCAGGGCCAGCTATGTGGTCAAGAATGCCGCGGGTTAGCAGCGCAGTGACGAGTTTCGCGTACTAGTATGAGGACCTACTGCAGAGAGTAAAGCAATAACACGTCTGGAATATCTTGTAATTTCTGGAAATGCGCCCCAAAAGGTGGATTGTTTTGATGCAGTTCCCACTGCATCAATGGTTTCTTTCCTTTTTTGATGACGTATTGTCTCGACAAGTTACTGTAAGTTGTTGTCATTATTTTAGATCGTTTAGTTGTTAACTGCTTTATGTTTGCGGAAATAGTCATAGTTTTGTTGGCTGTTTTATAAACCATAGTTTTGTATATAATCACTTAGTCCACTCGGTCCATGTTACAGAAGAAATAATTTTTCAAGGAAATATTGAAAGCATCGCTTATATTACCACCCGAACCGAGGATTGCCAGGGCCGGATTAAGACCTTGTTGGACAGAGGGCTGAGTTCTGATCATATCCCAACCATTTCACTGCCGTTAAAGGCCGGATTAAGAACTTGAGGGACATATGCCTGAGCTCTGATCAGAGGCTTACCGTATCATTGCCATCAGGGGCCGGATTAAGAACTCGATGAGCCTGTGGCTGAGCTCTGATTCGAGGCCGACCATACCACTGCCAACACGGGCAAAATGTCCTCTCGGTAAGTGGAGATCAAATACACCTCCTAGATAACAGGAAATGACACTTCCCAGATCTTCCAAATTGCTTTTATGACTTAATAAACGAGTCTGGAAACACGCCCGAAAAGACGGTATTTTGTACGTTTTTCACCCTTTTCCAGGAATGACAAAATATTTCCCACTGCGTTACGCTCGCAATATGTTGTTTGGATATATTTTCTCAACACATCCCGATGTGACGTAAGCCCTGGAGGGGTTTTCCGGGCCCGCTAGCTGGCGGAAAAACCCGGCTAGTAGTACAGTGACGAGCCGCGCGGGCAAGTATGCAGACCTGGAAATATTTCTGAAAACACTTTTCCCACTGCGTTACTATCTTTTCTCATCAAATATTTAGTCTTCTGACATTTTTCCAACTTTTAAAACTTGTATGAGTAATTTCACTGCAAAACTTTTCCATTTGAATCAAAGTTTGAGAAAGGGGTGAAAGTACCTTTTGATTTTAACCTTGTGCTGTCGATAAATGGATGCAAACAATTTATACCGATGCAACGGTAATCACATCGCAGGGTTTCATTCTGCTTAAAATGTAAAGAGAAACCTCAAATAAAACTTACCAATAATCTTATTGCGCCCGAAACGCCTAAGGGATCCGCTTGGTTTAATCTCCTTATACAATTGCTTTCCTGACGGAGAGGGGAAAAAATGAAATTTGACAAATGACAAGAAGTGTATCCTTGAAAATTTGGTGCATTAAATTCACTTCAAACTTCTATCTATTTATGACGGACAAAAAGAAATTTGAAACAATCCAACCATAAATTATAAAGAGATGTAACAGAAAAGGCTCTCACAAATCTTTGCTTTTCTTCCCATTTTATCAAATCATTTAAAATGATATAATATAAAGAAATATATCACTTTTTGGTGCATTATTTATTGATTGCTTTAGGAACATAGATGCATACACATAATGCAATTAAAATCTGCAGATATCAGCTCTGTCAAATAACAATCAACTAACTCAATAAGAAGAAGACAAAAAGTTTCTGCCTGGTTGGGTGCCCTGTGTACTTTCTTTAACTAAGGTTCCTTGCTTATCAGAATATTGCCAAATCACTAGTTTTTGACCAACAATTAATTGACTTTTGCTCACATGCCCATTTATGTTTAAAAATGGTTCCCTCCTCCATTCAAAATTTATCCCAAAATATCAACTGTTTGTGTTCACTGGAGTTAGTCTCAAAATGAACCTTTGGCTCCATGCAACTTGATAACCAGGTGTTAACTGATTTTATGCCCGTTTTTGCCAGTTGTCTCCATGAAATAAACATATTTTTTTCTGATTTGACCTTTTTACATTGGGGTCAGATGTAGTTTGGCCAACTGATTCCAAAAAAGAAAACGTCTGTACGACCATCCTAACTGTGCTTAATTAAAAAAAGAAAAAACACAACAACCTTTGAACTCATATAACTTCGCACACAAAGGTTGCACAGGGATCAGACATTGATATTCTTGATCGGAAGGTACCTTTGAGATCCGAATATGGGGTCGAAAATGTCAAAATATGAAAAAAGGCCAAAAGGTCACCGGAGTTCAAACTGAGGTCATAGGTCACCCGGAAGCGGATCGACGAGAGGATTACATTAACGCAACTCCCAACCTTAACAGACAATTCGTTCTCAAGTTATCGCAAAAAAATACTACTCTTTTACCATTAATTGAGCTTTGGTGTCCTTGGATCACATGACCGTAATGTTTGAAAATATATGCCTTCGCCATTCACAACGTGTACCAAAATATCAACCATATCAGACCCTGATACTGGGAGTTATTGCATTAAATGTCTAAAAATGGAAACTTATGAACGTATGGGCACTGGTTTATTGAATCATATGAACGTATGGGCACCGGTTCACTGAATCATATGAACGTATGGGCACTGGTTCATCGAATCATATGAACATATGGGCACCGGTTCACTGAATCATATGAACTTATGGGCACTGGTTCCTTGAATCATATGAACATAGGGGCACTGTTTCATTGAATCATATGAACGTATGGGCACTGGTTCATTGAACCATATGAACATATGGGCACTGGTTCATTGATTCATATGAACATAGAGGCAATGGTTCATCGAATCATATGAACATATGGGTACTGGTTCATTGAATCATATGAACGTATGGGCACTGGTTCCTTGAATCAAATGAACATATGGGCACCAGTTCACTGAATCATATGAACGTATGGGTACTGGTTCATTGAATCATATGAACGTATGGGCACCGGTTCACTGAATCATATGAACGTATGGGTACTGGTTCATTGAATCATATGAACGTATGGGCACTGGTTCATTGAACCATATGAACATAGGGGCAATGGTTCCTTGAACCATATGAACATGGGCACTGGTTCATTGAATCTTATGAACGTATGGGCACTGGTTCCTTGAATCATATGAACTATGGGCAATGGTTCATCGAATCATATGAATGTATGGGCACTGGTTCCTTGAATCATATGAATGTATGGGCACTGGTTTGGTTTTCTGTATCATATTTTCTAACCAAGAGATAACAGAGCCTATAAATCCCTGATAGAGTCAAGAGTACTACAGGTACAGCATACTCCATTTATTACCACTTCCAATGATTTTTGTCTGTGTAAACCCTCTAGTAGGATTTCTTATGTTTAATACTGTATGTACATTGTTATCCTCTTATTTGCATTATACCATTTTTATTTCTTTTTAGTGTTCATAGGGCAAATTTATCAGACTTTCATATTCTGGTAGAATTATAAACAATTATAATGCTTTATTACTTAATTTTTCAAAACCTGACAGCTTAATGAAATCCTAATTAAGTCCATGTTAGGCTATACTAGAGTTCAATGAACAATGACTAATTCCATATATTTTTTAAATAGCACAGAAATTTAGATGATGGATTTGTTTTTTTTTAAGATACTGTTTAGTAGCCATTGTTCCTATGAAAGTAGGGGGCCCAACATGGTAGCTGGGGGCCCAACATGGCAGCTGGGGGCATCAGCAAATACAGGTTATTAAAGGAATTGTCTGGGTCCAATCCCTGAGTACTTTATATAAAAGAATATTTAAATGCATGTTTTTTTGTGTCATAGAATTTTAGGAACCAATTTTGAAACACAAATTTTCACAAACCGGAAACTGTACAAGCCTGTCTTAGCTAACTGTAAAATTATGACGTTACATTGGCACATTCATCTCATGTTGTGTTACAGTCGTACTTGTCAAACATAAGTACGCGTATGACTTAAGACTTAGACCTAGGCTAGGTAATGCCTATATGCTATATATTTTGATACTATTTAGAAGATCTTTTGGCGATTCGTTGCCTTTGGATTACTGTAGAAATGCCCATGATGTCTCTAGCACTGCCTTCATTAAACAAAATACTTGGAAAATCTTTGTGAACACACCTTCATTAACATAAGGCCTAGCCTATCGCTAACATTAGGTATTCTGGCGGCTAGCTGGGCATATTGTTCCTCGCTCATTCTTGGCTCAAAGTCATATCCGACTGGACTGTGGTACAGGTGTGACAGGATTTTTTCCCCCCTGAAAATATTCCCCCCACCCTTTTGATCACATGCCCATTATGTTTAAAAATGTTTCCCTACTCCATTCAAAATTTATCCCAAAATATCAACTGTTTGTGATCACTGAAAATGAATCTTTGGCTCCATACAACTTGATAGCCAGGTGTTAACTGATTTTATGCCCGCTTTTGCCAGTTCTCTCCCTGAATTTTTCCTGATTTGACCTTTTGACATTGGGGTCAGATGTAGTATGACCAACTGATTCCAAAAAAGAAAAAGAAAAGTCTGTACAACCATCCTAACTGTGCTTAATAAGAAAAAGAAAAAACACAACAACCTTTGACCTTATATAACTTCGCATACGAAGGTCGCACAGGGGTCAACCCATTGACTTTTATGATCCGAAGGTAGCTTTGAGATCCGAATATGGTGTAGAAAATGTAAAAATATGAAAAAAGGCCAAAAGGTTACCGGAGGTCAAACTGAGGTCATAGGTCACCCGGAAGCAGATCGATGAGATGATTACATTAACGCAACTCCCAACCCTAACAGACAATTCGTTCTTAAGTTCACAAGTGACCTTAGATCACATGTTTCAAAATGTTCCCCTAACCCATTCAAAACTTGTCCCAAAATATCAACCTTGTCACACCCTGTCACTGGGAGTTATTGCAGTTTTAATATTTTGGGGTTTTGGACCATAACTGACCTTTGCAGGCACCAAAAACAATAGGGAACACCTCAATATGGCAGATTTATAGTCCAAGTATGGCCTCAATCCAACTTACCCTTATTGAGATAGAGCGTACCCAAGCAAGTATCACAGATGCACATACAGACACATACACACGCCAAGTTGAATGCATAGGTTCCTTTTGCTAAAGCAAGGAACAAAAAAGGGGCACATTTCTATGAGGATGAATATATGCATTAATTTATTTTATTTAAAAGGACCCCAAAATCAGTGATTTAGTGATTGCACACTAGCTATATTAAGTACTCTCCCTGGGTTCCATCAACCTGCCAGCCAAAGAAACTTTGCTTTTGTCATGTACCATAAACATACATGTATTTTCTTGGCTGTCAAAGTCTAAAGATTTGAGGAAGTGCCTCGAATATAAAGGATAGATATCCACAGGGAGGAAGAAATATCAATCTTCACAGAATATTAAATTCAAAAGAAATTGCAAAGTGTAGGTTAAAACCCTACAGCTACTACATATTGATCAATGTAAAAAAAAGGATAAAATCTTTGTATATATCAGTCAATATAAACAGGGGAAGCTGTGTTCATAGTGTCAAGGTCAGATGCTAATTACCTATGATTATGTTTTTGGGGTTGATTATCTGATGAAAGAGGCAGGAAACAAGGTGAAGGAGAATTTGGTGTCTCGGCTAGATCTGGAAAACCCTGCAGGGACATGGATACGATGATGCATGCAACCTCTGATGAGTGTCTCTCTGCCTGCCTTAAAGAGTCTGTCAACAGATGAGGCAGATATTCTTTGTTTGATATCTTGATCATGAAGACCAAATTGTAAGGTGGGACCGTTGTGACCAAAAAAATGAATTATTGATGAGTAGATGAGCAAATATTGATAGTATCAATCAATATTAAGCAGATTTTTACAGGAATTTTGTAACCCCTTTTTTTTAATGTCACCAAAACTGAAATGACAAATATACATTTAATAAGCCGTTTCATGATTACAAAGCGCTGTCTAGGTCAAAAGGTCATCTGGTACAGCAACGTAATGTTTACAAGGCAACGCGAAGGTGTGTGTGTATGTATACGTACTAAAAACACACATATTCAGTGCAAGATGCAGGGCTCATTCATTTTCCGATCGTAAACGTTAAAACTTAGGCCTGAAACAGAAATTATTTTCCCTCAAATCCCCCCATAATTTACGAAATATTTACCATGGAAGTATCAAATTCTTTAGACGAATTTAAGCTATGTTAAGTTCAGAAACTGAAAACTTTGTTCGTTTGAGGGGTTGAAAAGTAACAAAGAGAAAAGACGAATTAGCTGCATTAGCATTCGCTGCTGTGCAAATGAACTACTAACTGCTGAAGAAACAAGAGCCCAACGGGCACTGTGGTTCCTTGCATATGGGTATATGACAATGACACATTATATTATC
>JAODFY010098845.1:0-11657 GCA_027580055.1 Paracaudina chilensis | reverse complement strand
ATTGACTTTTGATCACATGCCCATTATGTTTTAAAATGTTTCCCTACTCCATTCACAACTTATCCCAAAATATCAACAGTTTGTGATCACTGGAAGTTAGTCACAAAATGAACTTTTGGCTCCATACAACTTGATAACCAGGTGTGAACTGATTTTATGCTCGTTTTTGCCCGTTTTCCCCCAGAAATAGGCATTTTTCTTCTGATTTGAACTTTTAACCTTGGGTCAGATGTAGTTTGACCTCCTGGTTAAAAAAAAACACAACAAGTCTGTACGACCATCCTAACTGTGCTTAATAAGAAAAAGAAAAACACAACAACCTTTGACCTTTCGCACACGAAGGTCGCACAGGGGGCAGACATTGATATTCTCGATCGGAAGGTACATTTGAGATCCGAATATGGGGTCGAAATATGAAAAACAGGCCAAAAGGTCACCAAAGTTCAAACGGTCAACCGGAAGCGGATCGACGAAGGGATTACATTAACGCAACTCCTAACCCTAACAGACAATTCGTTCTCAAGTCATCGCAAAAATACTAGTTTTTCACCATTAATTGACATTTGGTGACGTTGGATCACATGGCCGTTAAGGCGAATAATTAATCAAGGCTTAGTGAATAGCACCTACATGACTACCAACGCCAGCACATTCTCCAATGATTATTGTTTCAAGGATCACCGCATTCAACCTTATGGTGAGCATTGGTCGACGACATCCATGTAGATGATGTAAAGAGAGGCCAGACAGCTGAAAGGTTGTCACTGTTTGGGAACAACTAGTTTATCTTGACACTGAAAGGAAAAAGATGCAGATATTTAACCTTTAGTAATATTAGAGCATATAAAGGAACCTGTGGATGCAGGACATGACAGTTTTAAATGAACAGGATGGTGGTACACCATATATAATGCATGTCTTTCAGCAGGTCAAGATGCCAAACTAAGCTGATGTATTGATATGTACATGATACTGAAACAATATACCTGTGGATGCCATGTGTGACAGGTGACCGGTTATATGAGTACATTAGGGTACTACTTACCATTGGTTGAATATGTCATGTCATTCTGTACACCATGCTTCACCCACCACAACCCACATTGCCACCCCACCACTTTCAGCTGACGTTATATATCCTATTCATAAACCTATCTGTTACATATTCTGTTACATACACGGCACGCTCTGTGTAATTTGATTGACATAGATCATAGCCCTTTTAATCATACCTTATCACATACACACACTACCATAAGGAGATAAGCCTAGGCTATATGATCCAAGGACGAGGGTACATTGTCAGCTTTTACTCATTCAAACATACTTAAAGGTAGAATTGCAAGTAGCAAATTCACATGAGTTTCCGGTGACACCGAGAACTCACAGATTCCTACTTTATTGATTTGAAGTTACTAAAACAGAGATGTGTTCCATTCATAGTCTCAAAAGTATTCAACTGAGTCAATTAAAAATTTGAATTTTTAATAGGTTTTGCTACTTGCTACCCCAACTCTAAGTATTTTTTTATTCCTTGAGGTTGTCTCAAGGAAGCTATGCAGTCGTGCCGATGTGTGTGTGTGTGAGTGTGCATGTGTGCATGTGACGCCCTATTGTTTTTGGTGAAGATGCAAGGTCTTTTTGGGTCAAGACTTTGAAATTGTGATTTTGTGAAATTTTGCTTGTAAACACGATAAGTCCAGACTGCCTTGTCCGATCAAGTTTAAACTTGGTATGTGTGTTTCTCACTGTGAGTACAGGAACCCTATTGATGTTGGGTTAAAACTTAGAAAAAATAGCAATTTGAGGGGTTTCACTGGATTTTGTAAATTTTTCCCCTCCACATACCCTTATCCTCCCTACATAGCATCGTCCCATCCACATATCCTTCCACATACCTTCCCCTATGTATTTGAATCAAGGAATCACTAAGCCTTTTGGCTTTCTGGTTATAACCCTAGTATATATTGCAGAAATCTTTCTTGGCCCATTAACGTAACCGTTGATAATGGATATAATAATGGATTTAAATGGATACCCATTTCTACACCATGTATCTCGTTCTCATATTAATGTGCTAGGTCGACAAATCTAGGACCGATATTAAATCGGTATTTATTTTATTCGGGTGCCAATGGTAAAAATATGATTTCATAGGGAAATGTCATGTTAGTATTTTGTGTTTCTATTGTGTTTCTATTATTCTCATGTATATGTTACGGTCGATTAAAACAGTACATTATAGATCCTTAGTCGCGACCCTCCAAGCGCTTCATAATAACCACACAATTTATCATTTAATTACAAAAATACATATGAAGATCACCCTATGGTGTCATTCCTCGTCCGCGCTGAGCAAAAGATATAACGCTCATTTATCTTTGACAGCGGACATACACTGTACCTTTAGACTGAGTGCTATTCCGGTTAAATTTGACCTGGATATGGTGTAGAAATAATATGTAAACTTAAGCAAAATTATGTGCAAAATAGATGGAGTCAGTTAGAAACATCGATTCGATAAGTTAGGTTGAATAATAATAATGTGGAAGGTCTACACTTTGTAGGAAAAAGACTACCCGCACCGACTTTACTGCGCGCGCATCGTGCAAAATTTTTCTCCCTCCTATCCATATAGGTTATACTATCAACAAAACTACTTTAGTATGTTTGTTTCCTTAGATGCTATTATATTTTGGTGCTATATTCTCTCAAGTCACTTTTTACACCTATGTTCAAGAATTTTTATTTACTCATTTTTTTTAAAATTATTATAATGATAATACTGTTTTAAGTTTGTTTAAGCGTAAAATTTTCAGAATATTGAAGAATTATTATACATCTGAACGCGTAGGGTGGATGATGGCGCGGTCATCACATTGGGTTTTGGATTGCAGAACATGGGAAGAAGAACACAATGAACCCTCGCGAAGTGCGCTAGTGTTTCCAGTGTTATCCCAGTGTTATCATGTCTTCGACGGGTTTTCAATCATTTAATGTGTGTGGATGTGCGCATGAACATAACACATAAATCGTAACCGCCCGCGAGGCGCGCTTGTTGGATGATTTAAGTTCGAAGATGAAATGTTCAGAAAATCAAGATCAGCCTTATTTCTCCGGACATATACAGAAGTACATTGGTTATATTATGAACTTATTAGTCTATATTTGAAATGGTCTATGTAAAAACATGTCCACCCAGGATTGACGCCCATGAATGGTAGACCTTAAAAACATGTATACATTTCCAGAATTAATGGCACAATCTGGTTTAGTCTTTTATTAAGCTTACTTAATATATGAACCATCTGTAGACCTTAGACATATTATTTTATTAATTAGTTAATTAATATATTTATAATATTAAACGTTATGCTTCATTCGACTCGTAGTTAAAACAAGTTATAGTTACGACGTCATGGTTATGACGTCAGGGTTTGGGAAACCGTTTAGTAGTGTGTAAATTTCTCTGCACTAGTACAAATACCCGGTATTAAAAATGTTAATTTTTGTAAAGAGACTACAAACACAAGTGCTCGTAAGACCTCAATCCATCACGTGGCGATTTATGGAAACTCTCCTTCTTATTAGTTGGAATATAGTTGCAGGAAACGCTCGCTATTCGTAAAAAAAAATCGCAAACAGTTCCAACTTTATGTGATGAATCAATGCAAATGCATATCGTAATGTTATATAGTTTGGTGGAGCTTACCCGAAAATACATTGTAATACACGGCGTCGTTTAAACATAAAATGCTATTCCATTTATCGTTCTGTTGCCTATGCTCCAGTTTAGGCGTTATAGTAAACGTCAGTGTATGCGAGAATATAGATAAGAGAACTTGGACTTTGAAAAATAAGTGTATCGGTACCTGCCAATGTAAACATGTTATTATTCGTTATACTGAACAAATGAAACTAGAAATAAATCATCAGACAGACCAATTGCTGGATTATGATATTTTTTATCAAGTCCTTTTTAGTCCCAACATAAATCAGTTAGCATTATCAATATTTTGTGTTGCTGCTTTCGGGCGCTCCATGTATTAGACATATGACATACCTAACTTGTATTCATAACTAATTTATTTGTATGCACATACCCTTTCAAACATTAAAAATTTCATGGCGATGAATCATACATATATCGTTGTCAACTTGTTGTATAGCCATATACAATGCTGCATTATTTTATTCATTTTGAAAGTTTTCACCCTTATCCAGAGTATTTCTCCTGTGTTACGCCCACAGTGTGTTATTTTGCTAAAACGCGGTAACTGGCACAGTGACGAGCCGTGGGTAGTATGCCTACCTGACGGACCTACTGTAGAAAACAGGTCAGTAACGGGTCTGAAAATACTTTGTCATTTCTGGAAAACCTTCCCGAGAAGACGAAAAGAAAGATTTTGTACGTTTTTCAGAAATGATAGTAATTTCCACTGCGTTACTATGCCTTTGTGTAGCTGAATGAGACTTTTTCCATGATGGTATTTTTCAGAATGGCACGATCTGGTTGAGTCTTATATAGGCCTACTAAATATGTAAACCATTGGTAGACCTTAACAACCTTAAAAATGTGCACATATATCATTTTATTACTTAATATATTCGTAATATTAAACGTTATCCTTCACCCGATTCCTAGTTAAAAAGTAATAGTTATGCCGTGATAGAAACCGTTAGGAGTGTCCAGTATTAAAAATGAAATATGAGATTTAACGATAGTTTCTAAATTGAGATTTAACGATATATTCTGTACACTCTATATATCATATGAAAACAATGGCCTTAATTTTCAACCGAAATCCATCCCTACATTAGTGTACGTTAATAAGCTCACTGATTGTTATTCAAACATAAACTAAATAAATGATAAATGTACAAACAATAATTAACCTAAATTTTGGTTACCCTGCGTTATATAAAATTTAAAAATATGTAAAGAGCCTTCACAAGTGCTCCACCCTCTCCCGATACACTGCTCCCCAAAATTATTCACAATTTCATGAACGTGCGCTATCCTAACTCTAAGACAATCCATCATGTGACAATTTCTGAAGAAAACAAAACTTTCCTTCTTACTAGTTAATAATTGCAGAAAATGTTCGCTATTTCATCTAAATCACAAACAGTTTTAACTCTATGTTATGAATCAATGCAAATGCATATCGTATATGTAATATAGTTTAGTGGATCTTACCTGGAAATGCATTGTAATACATGCATGGCGTCATTTAAACACAAAATGCTCTTCCATCTATCGTTCTTTCGCCTATGCTACATGGCGCTAGTAAACGTCAGTGTATGCTGGACTTGGAAATATAAGTGCATATCGGTATCTTCCTAATACCTATGTAATACTGAACAAATGAAAACTAGAAATAAATCAACATACAGACTTTAAACTCATTGCTGGTTTATGAAGCCTTGTTATCAGGTCGTTTTATTCACAAAATAAATCGGCATTATCAATATTTTGTTCCATGGTAATTTTATACAAATATTATATATGTATTTCAAACAAAATCAGTTATATTATTATTGATGGATGCTATCTAACGATGGTTATTCCGATTTTTTAAGCGTCAATAATGAACATTTATTAGTCGATGTCCTACGCTATGTCTTAAATTAAATTAGGCTATCTTAACTGACATTTATATTTTTAAGTGCATTTATTTTATGTATTGCAATTTTGAAAAAATCACTGTGTTGGTGCTTTCGGACTCTCCATGCATTATACATATGACATGCATAATTTGTATTCATACCGGTAACTAATATATTTGTATCCACATACCCTTTAAAACATTATTTGAGGAATATTTGTTAATTCAAAGGTTCTGTACATAAACTATTTCAGTGCACTGAAAACGAGGATTTGGACTTTGAAGTACCATAGATATACTGTTGATAAAGTTTATGTAAACATTGGAACCTTTACACTGACGGCTAAAACAAGTCATTCCGATGAATCATACATATAGCGACGTTGTAAAGCCATACACGCAATGCTACATTATTTTATTAATTTTTAAAGTCATATGACACATGACAGAATTGAAACACATATACAACCATCTTCAACAAATGAAGGTTAAACAATACCATTTACATCATAGTAACTGTACGTCATCTGATTCCCCCGATTGGGTGGAGCTAAAATATTCTTTCAAACACGCTTAACGGCAGGACACACACTATATGCAAAGACAATCACCAAGTGAGAGGCAACAATGATTCCGCCTATTGGCGGCTATTTTCTTCACGTAATTTTCAAATAAAGGTCAATTTGCCAAGTTTTAGGTGCATATGTTTACATGGTCCTACTCGTGCACTTTTGCGCCGGATTTTATCTCGTCGGCCAGTTGGAACAGATGACATATTATGTTAGAAAACTTTGTTGTTGGTAGTATATGCAGTGGCGTGCACAGGATTTCTGACATGGGAGGGTTCAAGTCTGGGAATCACCCGAGTGAAATTTTTGTGATGGTGGAGGGGGCACGATCCAAAATGGTATTAGCTATATGTGTCCTGGGGCAGTGGCGGTAGTGGCCAATCTTCAATTTTGAGGGGGCACAAAGATTTCATGGGTGAGGGGCTGTGGCCACCATTGGTTGGCGCGTAGCGTAGCGACGAAATTCTTGCCAAAAATGGTACTTCTCAGGCCCTGTAGGCCTACGTCAGTTGTTATTTTAGACACAGTATTACATGTGTTCCCTGTCACATGCACACGTCGCAGCATATTGTACAGCTGGAAGACAGTATAAATAATACAAGGGGCTACTTTTGTTATATAGTTGCTCAATTAGTCCTGAGCTATTTATGTAGACCAGGAGCCATTTTCCTTTTTCTATAAATATGTTTTCTGTTCTAAATACAACATTTAATTAAATACCATTTAACCATTACACCATAAGCAATTGACCGTAGCCGTACGAAGCTCCGCAATCCTGGCGGGCGAAAGTTGAAAAGTCGAAATACGTGGCACCATCTAATCTGTTGGCGCGTAGCGAGAAAATTTGCTAAAGATACCTCCTAGATCGCCGGAAATGACACTTTCCAGATCTTGCAAACAGCTTGAAAACCTTTTATTTTGAGATCTCTTGAATGAAAAATTTAGAATTGTAGTTGAAGTAGTTTGGTAAAAATATTTCCGCCATAGTGGCATGCGCAGGATTTCATAGGTAGGAGGGTGTCAAACATCAAATACCCCGACTGGATTTCTGTTGGTGGGACAGAATTTTTCTGTAAGGCGTTACGGAAGGACACATACTGAGCGCCGGGCCAATCGCCAAGTGACGGGGCGAAAATTGTGTCTTAATCCAAATTGGCGGCTATTTGCTAAATAGTGAACATTCTGATGATGCTGTCTAATACAAATATACACGCGCGTACCGCGCGAAAAATGTTGCCCACTGTTAAACCTGTTTGACCATTGAGAGAGATTACAGCAACGTTATAGTTGAAGAATGATGAACGGTCACAGATAATTAATTCCTTAAGCCCTTCTATTTTCTCTCCTCCATGCATTTTTTTAAAATAAATCCCTCGACTGAGTGATTTCCCCCCTTCTGATCACAAGGGTGGGGGCCATTCCCCCCGGTCCCAACTTTGTGCACGCTACTGATTATGTACACCATTATAACAATGAGAGAACGGTGGCTATGGAAACGGTCGGTGTGGGTCAGTAGCGACAAATCAATGGCCCCCTATTGTAGTATAGTAGTAGACAGTGGCGTGCGCAGAGGGGGGCGGGAGCATGACCCCCCCAACTTTGGGGTCAGTCGGGGGAAATCACTCAGTCGGGGGCTTAACAAAGTGCATGGAGAAAATGGAAGGGGCTAAGGAATTAATTATTTGTGACCGTTGATTATTCTTCAACTATAATGTTGCTGTAATCCCTCTCAATGGTCAAACATGTTTAACAGTGGGCAAAAATTCCGCGCGTATATTTGTATTCGGCATCATCATCAGAATTGTTCACTTTGGAGCAAATAACCGTCAATTTGGATTAAGGCACAAGCTTCGCCTCTCACTAGGCGATTTGCCCTGCATGCTGTGTCCTTCCGTAACGCTTTACAGAAAGTTACCAAAAAATCCATTCGGGGTATTTGATGTTTGACACCCCTGCTTTAATTAAGCAGGGACGGTATCCACAGAAACATCAAAGAGTTTGATGGACCAGACATGATGCAATCATACAAAACAGCAGCTGGAACTCAATTGTCAGAATCTTGCTGAGACTGTAGGCTTTAAGGATGGGGAAGAGAGGTAGGGGGATGGTGTTGACAAAGTTTGTTTGAAATTATCTAATATACAGCATAATCTTGAAATAAATTGAAAATTTGAAATGAAATTTTTAAGAGATATCCTTGACCACCTTACCTTTTATATTACATGTAAGAGAATTTGATATGTGAATATGTGAAGGTTAAATATTAAAACAGTTGAATTTACTTAATACATTCAAATGGATTCAGAGTAAAGTTTAACACAGAGGATAATTTGGCAGTCAACTCCATCCTTCCCCTAGGTACACATGACCTACTGAGGGGTCATCCTCTACCACAGGGGGTTCCCAATTTGCCAGGCATGCCAGAAAAAATATACAAAATTAGGTTGTGAACTACGAGTGCTGATTGACAGCACAAAATAGCCCTTGTCACTTTGTTTTTTTAGGGGGGTGGTATCAAGCAATAACAACAGAAAATGATAGAAAATTGTTTAAAAACAATGTTCGCTAAAATTCAATTGTGAGCCACGCCTGCTGATTGACGGCACAAAATAGCCCCAGTCAATTTGTTTTTTATTTGTCTATTCTCAGTTTTAGAGGGGATCAAGCAATTATAAGAATATTTGTGATTGTTTACCTGAAAACACGCTAAATGTGTAAAATGTTGGGTGGCTGACTTATCGTAGTAATAGTATAATAGAAGGGCTCCACCTGTGTCATTTCTGGTTAACAGTGAAAAACGTACAAAAGTCTTGTCTTTCCTGGCGCATTTCCAGAAATTACAAGATTCTTCCAGACCCGTTATAGCGTATACATTAGACAACATACTGTATCACACCTGTTTGTACAATGGAGCTAAACCACACAAGGAGAGATTTCCAGTGTGCGAAGCTATAGTTCTTTAAAGGGCGGCCATTTGTAGCAGGGCATTAGCTGTTGCGGAATACATGCTCTTCAATGTTGATTGTTGCCTTCACTTTAATCGGCCAATACAACATTTGCAAGTGTAAAATTGGACCCTTCAACAGGTTTATTATTCAATGAGTATCAGTATGTATGCACACATACACGCACACATGAGTTTACATATCTCATTATGTTTCAAATGTAATGTATTATCATGCAAAGTTTAATTTGGTAGGTACAGTCAGGTTCAAAATAATGGTCTCATTTTCTATTTCCACTGTTTTGTGGAAAACACAAAACCATGCAAAAAGTGTGAATGGGCAAAACTGGTATAACCTGTAGCATCTGTGGTCTTCATAGCATATTAGTGAACTATAAAGGTAAATGATATATATGTATATGGAATATAATTTGTCAAAATTTACTTTATATCATAAAAAACTTGTGGTCTTTTCACAAAATTTCTGCAACTGCCACATTCTAAATAAAGTATGCTAACGAAACCTAGTTGCAGGTTATATGCAAAGATTAATTTGGTAAGCATACTCAGTTACCAAGAATTGTTTTATTGTCTGTGTCTAGAGCTTCGTGGAAAAAAAAACAACCGGCAGTGTGATTGGGTTAGTCTGCAATAACCTCACTGTGTGAAACAAAATGATATACCAAATTTAACTATGTCAATATGTGATCATATAACCATAAGGAGATCTCCAACGTGATAACATCAAAGCATCACACGGATACCATCAAACGCCTCAGTATTTTATTCCGACCAATAAGAAGAATCAAATTTTCATTCGTCATGATGACTTTTTAAGGAAAACGAAAAGCAGTCTTTACTTTGGATAACGTGAACGGATGCTAATTCCGTGTCATCTTTCATTAAGCAGTGAATAGTCAATTGTGATGCAAATTTCACAAAAATTATGCAATCTTGTCCCCACAATTATTATTAAGCCTTTTGCTTTCTGGAAGCCGGCTACATAGGAATGAGCGAACCTCTCTCATTAGGAGTATGGTCTAGTCCCAGTTTTCCCAATCATCCTCGAGGTCGTCCGCATCCACCTCCAGTATTTTGTCTTTGCTTGTGAGCTGAGCGTTCTTGATGTCCTCTTCTGTGATCTCGATGTCATCAAAATCCTTCTCCCATTCGTCACCCAAACTCGACTCTGAAATAAAGACAGTCAGTTTTGGCGGTAGCCATTTTGTTATAACAAATGTGTATCTATTTGCAAAATAACAATTTTATCGGCGTTTCTCTCTTAAGGCCGGTCCACACGGTCAATTTTTTTAAAATCAAAACGGGCATTCTGTTTAAAGTTATTTTTTACAACACATACCCCATGTCATTATTATGACATGGGGTGAAATCTAGCTCACGCGCAGTGTTCGATCCAACAAAGTTTGAACGTGTGGACTGGCCTTTAGTAGTCCCAAAGGACAACCATATTTTGGTTTTCCTGTCAAGATTCTCAGGATTAACTGCTAAAATCTTTAACTCGAGGCCCAAAATATCAAACTGAAATCTATACCTGGAATATACTGATTGAGCCAAGCCTGTATTTGTGTGACATTTTTTCTTAAACAAAAGTAGTGTTGTTTGTTTATTTCCGCAACAACATATTTACAAAATATTGTGAAATGAAGTCTTATAAAAAATTACTTGTTTTATTTCAATAGTTACTTCCCCTAGCCAGCCCATATATTAACTAGGCTGTGTGCCCAGTTTGAATTTTATTTTGCTTCTCAGCCCCCCAGTTTCAAAGTTCAGCGTTTGGACTTCTTCAGTTCCCTCTATACCTAATTGCTAGCATAGTGTTAACAACCAAAGCTCCCTTTTCTTAATTTTGTGGTCGTTTTTTTTTTTTTTAATATCGTCTACACTTTGTGCATCGTTCATAGCCTGTACATAAATGACCATCAGAGTAATATTGTATCAAAAAAAAGAAAAAAGAGACCAACCTTTATTTCCGCTGCTGCCATTGCTGGACTGCGTTGGTGACCGATCTTCTTTGACCTCTTCTTGACCTTTCTGCTCCGTGTTAAGGGTCAACGTCTCCACTTTCTCTGAGACTGTGACCCCATTCCCATCGACCTCATCTTTTGCATGTTCAACAATCTCCTCCGTCCCCCCGGCTGGCGGTTTTGTCGCCTCCGTGTTAACGTTCCCCTCCTCGGTTTTATCATTCATGTCGACAGTTTTAACTGATTGAGTCCTGTTGGGGGTTGCTTTTGCATTTGAGCTATCGTTAATGTCCTCCTCTGGGAGACTGTCAGCCGGCTCTTGACTGGTGTCTGTTCTGGAAGGGTCACAGGATGTGGCTTTTTTTGTTGTTTCTGGTACAGTATCCCAGGATTCATCTGCCAAGCAGGATAAAAAAAAAAATTTAAGCTACATATTGCATTTGACAATGACAATGATTGTGAAGCAGTGATTGTCAGACTTGTAGTGAGTCCGTACTTGTACTCATGTCTTGGATAATTTGCTGTACCCGTACTCATGAAAACTCAATTG